>OY755207.1:13985981-14209908 GCA_963576765.1 Draba incana
TATGGCCTTCCGTTTTGAGGAGGACTTTCGCTCTCGTGACCATGAGCTTAGCGAGGCCAGGAGGGCCAACGCTGAGCTCGCTGAGAAGATCCAAGTTCTTGAGGATGATGTCGCCTCTGCGAAGAAGAGGTCAGATGATTTGAGCGGGAAGCTGTCGAAGGCGTCTTCGAGGCATGCGAAGGACAAGGAGGAGATTGCTTCGCTTAGGAGCAAGCTAGTAGAGGCTGAGAGTCTCAGAGACTCCGAGATTGAGGAGGCCGTTTCAAAGGCCAAGGAGGAGGCGACTCGTGACTTTGCTTGCCGAACAGGGCAGGCTGCCAGGTTGCTTGCCAGGATTGAGGGGACAGCGAAGGACAATATGCTAGACCTTGCTGAGATTGATGCGATCCTGGAGCTCATCGAGCGTCTTCGTGAGCCTGATGGCCCGACTTTGGACACCGTAGCAGGGCTTTTGGTTGAGAGGAAGATCCCGATATATGATGCTCGTGACGTGTTTGATGAGCTTGTCTCTAGCGTAAGGCAAGCCTTAGAGATCGCAGAGGATGCTGACGTAGCTGATGAGGATGAGTGACTGATGAGTGATCATTCTCCTTTGCTTATGACTTAGTTTATTTGTAGCTTCTTGTTTCTGAAAACTCTTGTTGGACTCGGTGATTTTTGGTTGTAGCATTGGACATTTTGTATCCTTGCTATTATTTTGGATCCCTGCATTGTGGAGAATGCGGGATGACTTTGTAGCTTTTGTTCATGATGAACCTTGATGGTTTCAGTTTCAGGCACTTGCTTTAGATGTTGTTGGTGTTGTTCCTATACTTAGGAATTCTTTGAGCTGTTTATGCGTTTCTGTCATGTGTTTGCCAACATTGACGTTGGGCCTCCCGAATGGGGCTTTGTTTGCTCATGCATGAAGCTTTGTTAAGTAGAGAGAATGCGAATGCGTTTACGCTCTCTATCTGCCAACGTTGCTGTTGGACTTTGTGGAATGGTGCCGTTCTCGAGACACGTCTGTCCGAGAACAAGTTCACCTTAGATTTGACCAGAGTGTATCATGGGTTTCTGAATGACACGTTCAGGGTATAATTCGAACGGAGGTCATTAGCAGCTGCATTTTACCAACGACGTTTGTTGGGTTTCTGAGTGATCAGTTGGCATGACCCAATACTGAACACTGGTGATCAGTTGGCATGACCCAATACTGAACACTGGTACTTATATAGCGCGCTGTATCCGTTGAGGATGTCATTGTGTTCGTATTTCTACACTATTGTTGTGGCCAACAGCAATAAATGCAGAACGACTCTACTCGATTAAAGCTTTGATTAGTCAATAAAGGACAAGCTATTCTCATGATGAGTGCTGTGTCGAGTGTTTGTTGTTTTTTTTTTTTTTTAGAAGTGACGGTGTCAAGGAGTGGCGTATAGGTACCCCACTCCCCCTCCCCCCTTTTTAGACGAAAGAGGGTACCGAAGTCGACGAGAGACTGGTGAAAACAATCACTCCCCCCCCCCCTGGAGGCGGAGGAGATCGTGTGAGCTCGTTCGGAATGAGACTGTTGTGAAATGTAATCCCCCCTTTGTGACGGAGGGGGGGGCAACTGAACCCATCCGAAGATAGGCTGCCTACGTACCCTTTGCAGGGATCAAGTCGCCTCGTAGTTCATTTGGTGGAGAAGACTAAAGATAGTGATGGGTTCCTATTTGGTGGATCAACTCCCATTGGCCTGCAAGGACTTCTATAGGAGATTAGTCAGGTCCTTGGCCTGACTGCAATCGATCCTTGCTTTCTTTTGCGGCCCCGGTGAGGTCAAGTCGCCCTTATTCTCTTCGTGAGCTCCCGCGCAAATTGTGCTCTGCTAAGAAGCACGTACGCGAATCCTTCTGGTTGCCAAAGATTGTCTGCACACCGCTGCTGGTTAGAAACTTCAGGCACAAGTGGTACGTTGATGGTACAACTCGCATCTGACTGAGCCATGGTGTTCCCATGATTAGGTTGTAGATGGCGGGATGATCGGACACTGCGAAGTTGACCATCTTCTTGATACCTCCGGCTTGAACTGGAAGGCGAATCATTCCCCTTGTCCATGTTGTTTCACTTGAGAAGCCCGTTACAGGCTTTGGTTGCCCTGTGATGAGTGACAGGTCAATCCTCATCTTCTCGAGTGTTTCTCTAAAGATAACGTCCACTGAGCGTCCGGTGTCGATGAGGACTCGAGCCACATTGATATCGTAGACGGTCAAGTTGATTACCAGCAAATCATTATGCGGGTGGTCAATGCCTTCAAAATCCCCTTCATCAAAGGTGATAGGGTCACTAGCACGCTTCGTCCTTGGGCACGCAGAGATGTTGGTGCAGACCTCGGCGCACCTCGGTAAGCTTCGATCGTAGTTACATCGTCAGCACAATAGTGCGATCCTCCCATGATCATGTTGATGGTGCCTTGGGGGTTTCCGCTCTCGGGATTATCACCGCGGTGCTGTCGCCTGGGATTCTCCGTCTGTCCCTCAGTAGTATCTTAAATCTTTTCCTCTAGTTTGAAATCTGATATGCTGATGTTCCCTTTAAGGGTGCCCTCGGCCAGTCTAGCGGCCAGCTGCCATCCTAACTCACGGCACCTCGCAGTTGAATGCCCAGTCGCCTTGTGGAATTCGCAATACAGCTTTTCATCGTACTCGTTCGGGTTTCTAATCCACATAAGGCTTCCTCCGCTGCGACCGCGACCGCGGCCGCGACCTCTGTCGTAACCCGGTGAGTCAATATGGTAGTTATGAGCTCCACCTGCTCCTCCTTCGTATTGGACGAAGGCAGGATAGCCTTTCTTTGCTGCAGCTGGGGTCGTAACCTGAGAAGGTTTGTTTGTCTGCTTGGTCTTTCCGCCCCTTTTGGCACGGAGCTCTTCTTCACTTCGGGCAAAATCAGCCGCACGGTGAAGAGCGTCTTGAATCGTCGTTGGCGGGTTGATAGTAAGCTCTTACCAAAACAGAGATGGATATTTAACCGCTCCTCTTAAGGCCTCCAATGCTGCTGTGTTGCTTATTCCGTCTACCTTTGATAAGGTGTGCTTAAACCTAGTCATGAAAGACTGCAAACTCTCGTTCTCTCCTTGCTTGTTGGTCCACAGCTCTGCGTCGTAGATCTTTCGCTCGGCGAAGATGTTGTAGTGCTGCACAAACATCTCAGAGAGCTGGTGGAAATTATGAATGGAGTTTTTCTCCAACTTGTAGAACCACTGGAGTGCAGGTCCCTTGAGACTCTCCACGAATAGCTTCCAGTAGCCAACGTCTCTCTCGACTTCTCTGAAGTTTGCTCTTCCTAGTGCTACTTCGAATTCCATTAGATGATCGGCAGGGTCGGAGGTCCCTTCGTAGCTTGGGAGTTTAATTCGTCCTGGATCGGAGATTCTAGCCCCTGAGATGTTTTCAGCGAAAGGGGTGTTACGTGCCTTCTCCAACACGTAGGCAACCCCAGGAGCCCTTCCCGTACTGCGATACATCTGAATCTTGGTGGTCCGCAGATCGGAGATGACTTGATCCAGCTGGGCTTTCAGTGCTGCGACTCTTTTGTCTCGGGATCCCTGGGGAGCCCTACGCTTTCGTTCCCTCCTGTGAAGCTCTGCTATGATCGCATCTCCTTCTGCAGCAGCCGCAGCGTGGTCAACCTCCGGGTTGACTCGGGCACACCTCCGAGATGGCTGATCCTTGTCTGACTCCTCCACCACACGCTCAGGGGTTGCATCAGACTCATGAAGAGGTGGTGGCGGAGGCAGATTCTCTGGAGCTGTGCGATTGTTTCAAGGTGACAGCTCCTCGTTTCGGTTCCTTCGACTGGTCCAAGGGGTAGCAAAGCTGAGATGTGTTGGTCGGACGCGGGACCTCTTGCGCTTCCTTCTCTATAGTGCTTGCAGCTCGTTAGTCGTGGCTTCCATGTTCCTCTCCTGATCCTCAGCTTTCTTCATGAGAGTATCGAGCATCTGCTTGATCTCCGTGAGATCCGTGGGGTTGTTAGCGGCATGAGGCGCGGTGCTCTCCACGGAGTTCTCTCTTTCCTCGCTGTTTCTGCTGTTGCTGTACATCTTCACGGTGTTGCGTAACCCTAGCTTTCGTGTGTAAGAAACTCTTTGTCCCCTTAGTCGGCGCCAAATTGTGGGGGTCGAAACCAACACAACTAAATTTGTAAGAGTTCGTGAGGAGGATTTAGAGAATTCTATGTCTAGCTAGGATCACCAGAGATTGAGAAAACGTTGTGTTTATTACTGTGTAAAGTTGAGTACAAGGCTTGTGTCTCAAAAAATCGGATCCCCCAAAAAGGGTTTTTACATTAGCTATATATACTATTCTAAGGCGGCTAAGTCTCCTGATCCTCTGCGGAGTCGGCTGCATCAACATGGGCTTCATATCCGGACCTGGGCTACCACAATGCTATTAGGCTGAAGACCGTTCTCGGATTGAAGAGGTGATTGGTGACTGGGCCGAACGTGAGATCGCCCTACCAACTTCGAGCCCATGGTCGGCCCAGAATGCAAACACGCGGTCGACCACACCAACCGAGCGCACGATCGGCCACGGAGCCAAGCACACGGTCGGCCGCAGTGCCGAGCACATGGTTGGCCGCAGTGCCGAGCACGCGGTCGACCGCCGTGCCGAGCACGCGGTCGGACACGGTACCGAGCATATGGTCGGCGCGGTAGTGAGCATATGGATGCAAACATTTAACCACTATTATGTAAAAGACAAGCCATATGATTAATATAGACACTCTATAAAAAACATACCAATTTGACAGTAAATCTAAAGCATAAAGTTAAAAGAGTAAATGAGAAGTGAACAAGTATCTGAAAGCATGTTAATTCAATGATTATTATCAATGGTGATTTTGTTCCATCTATCCTTACAATTATGACAAGTTTTCTCATCAAAATTGACCAAAAACCGGTTTAAGGTTTAAGTCTGCTCACCGGACACTGCTGAAAGTTTTGAGTGGTCCTTGATGCACAGACCATGGAGGTCGTTTGTTGTTTTCCTGAAATTTTACAGAAGATAAACTTAACTCGGATATCGAAAGTCATAGACTCTACCAAGAAATTTTCAGTATTGCAACTAGTAGCAATCGAGCGTGTAGCTTAAAAGGATTGATGCAAGGGTTTTAAGAGCTGAAACATAATCCATCTTTTAGCTTTTATCCATTACTAAAGAAACCAAAACAAAACCATGTACATAGGGTTGCGAAAGGAACTTAAAGCAGAGATTGGTAAGTTACATACTCTGATATCTGTGAGAGAATTGCAGGATGAACATCTAACAGATGGAGCTCCATAAGGATACATGAGCAGCAGTTTGCAATTGTTGCAATTCACCTGACCAACCTGGTCAACAAAGGAAGCCATCACTCATCAAAGGAAGCCATCACTCATCAGAATCTTAAGGATCAAAAACTATTGTACAACAATTTATGCTAGAAAAGAGCTTACCGTTCTCAAAGAAATGGCTAGCTCTCCTTGCATTTTTCCTAGCTCTTCCGTGAGAGCAGCTTACAACTTTTCAACAGCAAGTCTTGCTTCTTTCTCTTTCGCAAGAGATTCATTCGCGGACTAGCACAAAACAAATACAAAGCTTTAGAGCAAATTCAGCCAAGGATAAATCAAAACAACTCTGATTCTTTGAAAATGAAACTACAGTCGTTAGAAAACCACCACCACCGTAGCCATTGCTTTGGAACAATCCTGAAATAGAGACAAAACACAACATCATCAGTTCCAGATCATGAACTTCCGAAGAGACGAAACAAAAACAGAATCTTGAACTTCTCTCGAAACCATTTTTTTGCAAGACCCAAAGAAGCAAACACTAGAATAGCTAAAATAAGATAAAGCCGACACATAGCTCAAAAAGAGATCACAGATGAGAACACGGAATCAAATCACTCACCCGTGGCATCAGACAAGATCTGAAAAATATCTCGCCTGGACATTTCCATGTGGATCTCTCTCAAGCACTAGTTGTTCCTGAATCGTTTGAGGAGAAACTCAAAAAGCTTTACAGTCTCTTCTTTAAGTTTCTTCTTCCATTGCCCTTCTTCATCGACGTTTCCTTGGGCTAAGATTTCATTCAGTTCTGAGAGAAAGAGAGATGAAAGTGGGGTTAGGGTTTTAAATTAGGGTTTCAGAGGTGAGACCCAGAAATTCTCAAAATCGAATTCATGATTCAATGATTATAAGACCCAGAAAACACAAAACCCAAATCGAATTGAGACTGTTCTTCACCGCTAAAGCATATCGAATTGAGAATCCGAGACACATCGAGGAGAAAACATACCAGATCTCAGGGTCCCAGAAATTTGACTACAAATTGAGACTGTTCTTCGCCGCTAAAGCATATCGAATTCAACCCAGAATCGATTCTCTTAGCTGAATCGAGTGAAGAAAATGGATTACATCAACTCAGAAACACACCAATCAGAAGGATTTGTGAAAAGAAAAGAAAGATTTAGAGAAAAGATGAAGAAATTAGGGTTTATGGCAATAGAGTCGAGAAATTGAGAGAGAGAGACAGAGCCTGAACGGTTGAGGAATAGGTCGGTGGAGAAATAGGTCGGAGAAGGGGATTTTCTTTTAGCCAAAAATCTCTTAAGTCTCAAATTAAACATAAGACTCTTTGTTTGGGGAGAGGGAAAATTACCGCCATATAAAACCCAAATAATTTGGCAAATTTTATTAGTAGTCACGAATTAGTCACAGTTTTGTAACTGTTTTGTGACTATTTTTTGGAGTCACAAGTTGAAACCCTAAACCCTAAACATTTTAACAAACAAGTATCACCCATTATCATTTCCAACCAATAACAAATGCATTTCTTGAATGTTTTATTGGTTATATCCATCACATTAATTGAAATTCAACTTAATTTATAGAAAACAACAAACTTCCAAGAAAAATGGTTAAAGATCAAAGTGTTATCAACTAGTTATATGTATGCAACAATATTTTAAAAAATGAATTTGGATTTTCTCACTCATAAAATATATTCTTTATAAATATTATAGTTTTCAAAGATTGTAATATGAAAATAAATAATAGACACTTAGAATGTGTTGTCTTTTTGGGAGAAAATTATAAGTAGTTGCAAATTAGTTGCAAATTAGTTGCAAATTAGTTGGAAAGTAGTCATAAAGTAGTGGGTATTTTGTGACTAATTTGTGACGGAGTGTCTATACCCTAAAGTTTCACAAATAAGTCACAAAGTAGTCATAAAGTAGTAGGTATTTTGTGACTAATTTGTGACAGAGTGTCTATACCCTAAAGTTTCACAAATAAGTCACAAAGTAGTCATAAAGTAGTGGGTATTTTGTGACTAATTTGTGACGAATTTTAATGTTCTGGAATAATTTTTCTAACCCCAAAGTGTCACGGAGGAGTCACAAATTAGTCACATATGAGTCACAAATGTATGACTACTTTGTGACGAAATTTTGGTAGTAGGAAATGATTCCCTAAACCCTAAACATTTTAACAAACAAGTATCACCCATTATCATTTCCAACCAATTCCAAACGAATTTCTTGAATGTTTGATTGGTTTTATCCATCAAATTAGTAGAAATTCAACTTAATCTATATAAAACAACAAATTTACCAAATAATAGATTAAATATCAAAGAGATTCATACTAGCTTTATGTATGCAAATATATTTAGAAAATGAATATCTATTGTGCCATTGTAACGAATCAGTATTGTGTTGATCTAAAATATATTTATACCCTTGGAGAATATTTATGTTTTAAAGACATTTAGAATTTTGAAAATAAAAAGATATGTGAATTTTGTAGTGAGTTTTGTGTATTTAAAAAGTTTAGTTATTAGAATTATAATGATATTAGATTTTCAATGAAATTTAAAACTCATCAAACAAATAACAATGGATTTCATTAAAAATGTCATAATCCATAAATAAATAAGAATGGATCTCCAAATTTTATAACTTTTAAGGATCCATCATCCAATAACCCCTCTCTAAAATTAAATCCAACAAATAAGGAAAAAAACACGAAAAATACATCAACAATATAAAAATGCCTAATACTTTATGTAATTTTTTAGGAAATCTAAATAATATATGTATTTTCTACCAAATGTTATATAGTTGGGAGTTTTGTTTTTACATATTTAAATCCTTTTGTGTCGACATTGGATTTGCGACGCTTCAGTGACTCTTTTGAAGGCGTCGCTAAATTGTGACTCCTCTGATAGTCACAAATCCGTCACAATTTTGCGACCACTATAATCGTCTTCCAGGAGTCGCTAATTTGTGACTGATTTGTGACGACTTCTGAACCTACTTTTAGGTGTCACAAAGTAGTCACTAATTTGCGACTACCTTACGACTAGTTTCTGGCGTCGCAAATTAGTGACTAGTTTACGACGCCTTTTATTGGCGTGGCAAATCAGTCGGAAATTCGTCTCAAAGTAGTCGCAAATATTTGTGACTGATTTTTCAGTCACAAACAGTAGTCACTAATTGACTGTTTTCTTGTAGTGTTACCGTCATTGTGGGTTCCTGGGAGATCCAAATCCATTGAGAAAACTCTAGAACCAACCGTCATCAACCCTGGAAACTTCTTCCTTGCTGCTGAAGCTTTACCTATAATCTGTTTTTTGGATAAGTCATTCCACTTTTTGCAAGTCAATCACATTGCTTTCAAAGATGTCAATGGAACTCTAGAGAGTATGTCTCCTAGCAAATCTTTTGGAAGATCGGACAACGTCGTCATTCTTCAAAGTTTCAAAAAAAAAAAAAAAAACAAAGGCTGTAACAAAAACTTAAGGTTTTTTAGCTTTCAGGATTGCCCAAACACTTATAGGTGAAGATGATATACTAATTAACAAGACACTTCTTATAGTAAAATATACTAGTATTTATTCCGTTTTACCAAAAGTTTTGTTTTTTTAAGTAAAATATGAATTATATTTATCCAATAATGAAAGCTAATGACACTTAAAAATTTTGTATCTGATTTTAAATGTTTTTCTTTCTGCACAAGTGAGAAAGGCTTTCTTTAGCCCTGGATTCTCTCTGTTCTAATTCAGCTTTTGGGTAACTTGTATCTAAAGACTAAATACAGAAGGTTGTTTTGTCTAATGTAATTTAACACGCAATTTCATATTTATCCAATAATCAAAGGTAATAAATTTTATTTAAATATTTACATTTCATTAGTACAATATCTATATGTTTGCTTATATAAGGAATTTTTAAATTTGTTTAGACAAATTTTTATTTCTGCACAATTGGTGAAAAAATGCTTTCTTTAGCCATATATATGTATTTAAATAATTTACATTGAATTAGTGATATATTTAAATGGTTTGAGTTTTTAAGTTTTTTTTTTAAATCTGTTTTTAGACATTTCTATTTCTGCACAACTAATTTAGACTTAAACTCTGGATTCTCTTTGTTCTCATTCAGCTTTTGGGTAACTTGTGTACAAAGACTGAACACAGACGGTTGCTTTGTCTCATGTCACTGAAACCATCGTGTAGACTTGGAATGGCTTTGAGAATGTTGTTTTGGCTTTCATGGGGACTATAAACTTATCTAAGTGAAGAAAATTAGTAAGGGATATTATGTCATTAAGCTTTTAGATAACTCCGCTCTCTAATCAATTCTTAACCTAAATCAATTACAAAAAGTGAAAGAGATGCATCTTGCACAAAAAGTAAAAGAGACTTCCCGATGAATTGCGGTATATAATAAGTTTGTGTATTGGACAAGGTGATTAAAAAGAAGCTAAAACACGCAAAGGCTTGAATTCTTTGTAAGATGGTAAATAGCATTAAAAAAAATGATTAGAGAATAGAACAAAAAATCATTTAACCATCACAGGACCAAGAACAAAACTTCCTAGTCTTTGTTAGTACTACACTATAGAGCACGTCTAATCAGAGATTGAGAAACAAAAAAAAATGTGAGATAGAACGAAACGTGACGATACCTGGCTCGGATAATCGGAATATGAATTTTCCGACGACCTCCGACGGCGGATTTAGTGAAGCTGGACATCGAATCAATCGACGGCGCGCCGAGTAAGCTATCGGAGGAAGAGTCGTGATCTCCGGTGAAGATGATCCAGTGATCGCGAATTTTTCTTTTTTTTTCCCGAGTCAGCGAAAATAAAAAAGAGCAATCCAGTGAGAATTTGACAGCTGGCTCCATGAGACAGTCTCTATAGTCTCTCCCAGCATAGACCGGCTCACGCAAAAATTTCTTTTATTCTCTTTTTTCATTTTCTTTTAATTAGCAGAGCCCCATAAAATCTCTCCGTTGGAGATGCTCTAACACATATAGATGGTAGAGACAGGACCATGTAAAACTCTGTTCTAGATTATCTTGAGACGACAAGTGTCAGAGATTTCTACTCATTCATTGATCTATTTATAATACTCATAATTCACTCTTTGTAAAATCAGTATACATCGACCAATCCAATATCCAAGTCAATATTAGATGATAAATAGTAAAAAAAGTTTTGTTTTGTTGAATATGTTACAAAGTTTTACAAAGGTAATCGTTTTGTGAGCAAGAGAGTGAACAAGATGACATGAACAACAGAAAGGTGCTAAAACATGCAAAAGCCAAACTCATTTTTAGATGATAAATAGTAAACACACGAAATTTACTAATTGTTCAAAAAAAGATCTGGTGCAAAGAAACAAATAAAGTAACGTAAATATAAGAAGTAATTAATAATCTCGTTCTTTCCTTTTGCCCGGTTGTTTGGTTTGCAGTTGCACTAAGCTTGGAACATAAGAAGAGAACCTCACTGCGTCATAATAATATCTGAATTCCTGAGGTTTCCGGAGAGTGACAGGTTTAAAGCATCCATCTTCTCCAATGATGTAAGTTGTCTCGGACGGTTCATATCCGTAAGCATCGGAAACAACAACGATTTTATTTTCCTCGTCAATGAAGAAGCTCCCAGCTTCAAACTTATCTGCAAAGTCATCCGGGAACCCATTGAGCGGTGTCATACTAACTTTCAAAAACTTGCTCCAGGATACTCCATTGGGTTCAATCCTAGTCGTAAGCCAAACCTCCATTATGCCCAATGGCTTGTCGGGTTGATATAAAACAGCGAGCTGCTCATCTCTGACAGAAGATAATGTCACAGAGTCTGAAGGACCAGAGTAAGAGCAGTACGGCATAGGAAGATGCGGTCTAAATCTCTCTGTTGTAAAATCAAAACAGAGCAAAAAATCTTCAACTATCTCTCCATCTTTTATTTTCTCGTGAGCAGGAAAGTAAGTATTTCCCTTTAAAGACAGGCCGCTGCTATGATAGCTCTTTATATTCCAGTGGGGTTTGACATCAAGAACCCTCCATGAATTAGAGCTAAAATCGAAGATTTCAAACCAGAAAAGCAAGACTCTACGGCTCTCAACGTGGTTGGTCTTGTAAACATCCAAAAACCTCAAGATTTTGTGGTTACTGTTGTTGTCGTATCTGTTGAACTCAGATTGTGATCGACACTAAATTTGTAATAGGTTCGGGGATTCTTTGATTAATGGAAGGAGGAAAGCTTTTGATGAGAATGTAAGAATCCGCTCGGATGAACAGTAACCGAGAGGGAAGTTTGGATTCTTGGGATATTGGACGTGCTCGGCGAAGAATAATATGTTTGTGGAGAAAGTGTAGTGTATTTCACCCCCCTTACACAAATGATGGTACAACTATATATATATTACATTGGGATTAGGGCTTTTGATACATATGGTTACATTTTAACCATATATTCATAAAGTAACCCTTAATGAGCATAAAGTAATTATACTAGGATCTAAAGTAACCAAGCTTAGTTAACAAAATAATGAGTCGGACCTTCCTGCTTGATGGGTTGGAAGTAGGATTTTGCCTTGAGCCAAATCCATGGTGCAACAGTATCCGAAAGCATACATGTCTGATCTGTGAAATTTGCTTCTGGGTTGGATCCACTTGATTTGCCCCATATACGGGTTCCACACGGCGATCCTCTTATGGTCGTCTTTGTTGACGCATAGCAATAAGCCGTCACAGTGAAAGAGTTTAGATATCTTGACTTGGTTAAGTATCTCTACTTGCTTTATAGACGGATCAGCAAAGTCGTTGTGGTTGCGGATCCCTCGAAGATCGAATTTCACTGAACAAACCCTTAAATCATTCATCATGAACCCCAAAAATTGCTTCTTCCTTGTTGCTGCTTTACCAAAAGTTTGATATTTGGATAAAGCGTCCCACTTTTTGCAAGTAGATCGCACTGTTCTCAAAGATGTCAACGGAATCCTAGAAAGTATCTCCCCTGCCACATCCTCGGGAAGATCGGAGATAGTCGTCATGCTAGGGTTCTGAACAAAACCTTAAAACCCTTACTTGTCAGTATGAAACCTAGTTGGGGATGAAGTAGTACAAAATAAACGGATTATGAAAATTGATTAGCCTAAAATATAAAACTGATTAGCAAAACTTATCATGAAAACAGAACAAGCACCAATACTAGGCTTCTTCGAGAAAACAGAGGAGGTCAAAAGATACTAAACCTGTGCTTCACAGTTTTTATAACAGTCTTCAAACTATTATTGAGACACTAAGGTTTAGTGAAAGAGCAACACAATCTGCATTTTCTCGACGTTTCCTGGCAGTGACTCGATTAAAAGTGAAGCTATCAAGATTGATTAACACAAGGATTAAGGGCAGTCCAAAAGAATCTCGAAAATGTCCGTTTTCAAAGTAGGTTTGATGAATGTTTTCGTGCCACAACTAACTTGCGGTTTCCTTTAATTTTCCTTTTTCAAGAACAACAGATCCACACCTTATGTTTTCGGCTTTGATCATAAGATGATTGATGACATATATAAGGCTTAAAAAAGTAATAACTGGCTATCAATAGTCTTACTCAAAAGCGGAACATGAAAGTATATGAATGAAGCAAAAAGAGACCAACTAAACTATCGTAGATGAAACTAGTTAATAATCTTCTTCCTCCTCCTTCTTGTCCGGTTGTTTGATTTGCAGCTGCATTAAACTTGGAACATAGGAAGAGAACAAAATGTGCTCAGTACATTCACGATGGTGAGGACATTTCTCCAGATGCAGAGCTTCTCTAAGATTCACAGCTTTCAAGTATCCATCTTCTCTAATAATGCAAGCTTTTGGGCATTGACACGTATATCTGTCACAATATCCGGCCTTGCCAGAAACCACAACCATTTTCTCCTCCTCGTCGATGAAGAAAGTCCAAGCTTCAAAGTAATCCACAAATTTTTGCGGAAAACGATTGAGCCCTGTGATATCCTGTTTCAAAAACTTGCTCCATGATACCTCATCGGGCCCAATCTAAGCCGTAATCCAAATCTCCATCATGCCACATCTCTCGTTGTGATGATATGCCACAGTCTCTTGATATAACACAGCGAGTTGCTCATCTCTAAGTGTAATGCAAGATAGCACAGTCTTATTTCCTGTACCGTGAGAGTAAGAGTCAAACGGCAGAGACAGATTCGGTCCAAATCTCTCTGATGTAAAATCAAAACAGAGTAAACAATCACAATTTCTTCTTCTTTTATCTCGACCGACAAAGTAAGTATTTCCCTTCAAAGACAAGCCGCTTTGATATATATCCCAGTTTGATTTGACGTCAAAAACCCTCCATGCATCAGAGTTAAAATCGTAGATTTCGTAACTTCTATGGCCTTTAAAGTAGTCATAATCAAATAACCGCAAGATTGTGTGGTTACGTCTGTTGTTGGCGTATCCGAGAGCATATATGTCAGATCTTTCAAACTTGTTAATGTGTCGGATCCACTTCATTTGTCCCAAATATGGATTGCACGCCACGAGCCTCCTGTTTTTGTCCTTGGTGACGCATAACAATAAGCCGTCGCAGTGAAAGACATTAGATATTTCGACTTGATCGAGTTTGCTTACTTGCTTTATAGACGGATCAACAAAGTCACCGTCGTTGTGGGTTCCTTGTAGATCCAAATCCATTGAAAAAACCCTAGAACCAAGCGTCATCAACCTTGGAATTTGCGTTCTTGTCGCTGAGTTTTTACCAAAAATATGGTTTTTGGATAAGCCGTTCCACTTTTTGCAAGTCAATCGCATTGTCTTGAGAGATGTCAATGGAACCCTAGAGAATATCTCTTTCTTCAAATCCTCTGGAAGATCGGATATCGCAGTCATTCTTCAAAGTTTCAAAAAAAGAAGAAGGCAGTAATAAGTAAAACCTACGTAGAAAGCCAAACAAGACTTTTAGCCTGTGACAAAAACTTTAGGGTTTTTGGCTTTTAGACTTGCCCAAACACTTATCTTATTATATGAAGCTTTATTCGATCGATCCGAGATTTTGACACGTGTTAAATTTGTTTTCAATTAGATTTTGCTAACAATCTTATTTTTTAAAAAAAAACTTATATATCTATAATTATCAAGTATATTATAAAAATCTATTTATATCAAAAGAAAATCCAGTAAGCTCTAATGAATAATTTTAAGTAATGAGTTGTTAAGCTAGGTTTAATCTTTAATACGTTTTAAGATTTTCTCACAAAAATATTAATTAATACACATATATTTTAAAAAAAAAATATATATATATATATATATATACAAAAATATTAATTAATACACATAGATATACATACCAAATCTTTATGGATTATAATTTTTTTTTCTTTATATAATATTTTTTTTGCTCTATCAATCTTCTCACCAAACAATTTTAAATTTCGATAATCTCTTCTACAAACTTTATTTTAGCTTTTTATTAGAAAGATAACATCAATTACTCGTTTTTTATAGGTAAGATACATTACGATGGTCTATTTTAGTTTGGGAGATTGATATAAACTATTCTAACTTTATTTTGTTTTGCACTAACTTTTACAACATATATATCATCACATCAATGATTACAAAAAAAAAATGTATTCAACATTATAATAATACGTCTTATCCAAAGTGGGAGGCAGTATTTTTTTAAGAACTAATTAATTTATAGGGATGGATTTTCTACTACTTGATAAATGGGTTAGCATATTTATACTTTATATGAATGTGAGTGTGAATACAATATATTTTTATTTTAATGTAGAAAAAATATTATTCAAAAAATTTTGCATCATTCATTCGCTTCTTGCAAAATTTAGAGAGCAATTGTGCGAAGAAATTCTTATTGAATTTTTTAATTTTAGTTTGTAACTAAAAAATATGAGATTGAGTTTGTTAAAACTTTGGAAAAATAGATATATGAGTTGTTACATAATTAGAATAAAATCAAGATAATAGGATAAAGTTAAAATTTATTTGATATCAACGTTTTTGATTTTATTTTGTTTACTTTCATGAGTGGTTTAAATTTGTTTTTTATTTTTTCATTTTTGACATTCTACGGGTTATAATATACTCTATATAATAATTTTTTTTATCATAAACCTGCATATATGCGGATCCTTTCACCTAGTCTATATATAATAGCAAACCCATTTTTTGTGTTTGCTCATTTTTTGTTTTTGCTGATGTAAGCATTTTTTATAGGAATAAAAACATCAATCTAATGACTGACATCATTTTACCTTAAAATTGAATGGCCAAGATTATATTTGTCGTTTCTACATTTAAGAATTCTAGAAATTTTAATAAAAATTTTGCAATTTGTTCATATTTGTGTATTTTACCCTTTCAACTATTTGGTTTGATTAGTACAATTTAGTAAAATAGTAAAAAGAAAAAGTCGTTCAAGGAATGGCGACTTTTCAGGCGACTTTTACTACGTTCTTCTTCTTACGGTTAATTACCGTCTTCCCGGCGGTTTCGGAATTCCTTAACGGCGGTTAAGATCTTGATTCACACGATGACCATTCTCTGGAAGACATCCACACGTTCTCATGTGAGAATCGTGCACCATTTGGAACGGTTACTCAATTACGATCCAATTATAAACCAATATTCGAAATCAATTTCTCCACTCATCAATCTCATCTTCGAATCCTATCAGTTATCAAATTTCCTCTCAGATTCTACTTAATCCTCAAGCAAATGGCTGACAACATTCGCCGAGCAATGCAAGAAATTAATCTAGGCGCAAATGATGAACTAATTCAACTTCCGTTGGATGTGGTGAACCAAGCTGTAGCAGAGAATCGTTTCGTCATCATGGGTTGTCCAACGGTCCCTCGCCATCAGAATTTCCGATCAATTATGGCATCTTTACCAGGAAGTTGGGGACAAGCGGGTCTTGTCCATGGACGTATTATGGTAAGCCGGCGATGCCAATTCATCTTCCCGTCTGAAGAAGCGATGGAAACGGTGCTCCGTCGTGGCCCTTGGGCCTTTACTGACCGTATGATGATCTTTCAACACTGGCAACCATTGATGGACCTTGAAATCCTCAACTTTATCTCTTTCTGAATCCAAATCCAAGGGATTCCACTCCAATTTTTGAATCAAGATGTCGTAGCACATATCGGTCACGCCATGACAATGTTGATGGACAATGATTACAATGTCGAAACCACAACAAGGGTTGAGTACGTTCGTGTTTGTCTCTATTGGGATGTACAAAACCCATTAATCTTTCAAAGGAACTTTCAGTTCCCACCCGGTGTTAATGATTGAGGGATTTTTGTGAAGTCTGTGGTATGCTTGACTCTGGCAATTATCTAATCTAGAATGGTGGAGATGATCAAGACCAGCCTCCACAAGATGATGATGACCATGAGAACAATGTGGAACTGGTTCCGAATAAGAGAATTGATATGCTCAAATTAATCTTAAGCTACTCTCTCAAATTAAGAGATCAATTGCAGTACTTTAAGGATCGAATCCACAGGGAATCAGATTGCACAATAGATTTAAAACTTTCAGATTATGCTAAGCAGAATAATAATAATGCAAAACAAGTAAACAAAGCAGTTCAAACGGTGATGAAAACAATAAAGAAAAATGCTAGACACAGGGAAATCTCCAGTGAATCAGAATTGCAGATAAATCAATTGATAGGAATATTAAAGCACAGTTCCTGAATATGAACACGAATATAAAATCAATCAGCTGTCGCCGCAAAGATTATCTATGAATAAACCCTAGAAAGCCAACTGTCATTGCGAATCCTATGAATCTAAACAAGCAATAAATTCATATTCAATTCTTCACAAAACCCTAAACCAAATGTCTTTGCGAATAGGAATTTCGCTCATCAAAGACAAGATCATGAAATCAATAAAACTGTCGTTTTTATTAAATATCCTAAGATCAGATTTCAGGTCATGAACCTAAAATCAGCAATAAACTCAAGCCAAGGTGAAGAACGTTCTAATGATATTATCCTAAGCAATCAAATCAGATCTAGCAAAACATTAAACACCTTTGAATAATCCTAAACCTAACAGGGAAATTACTCAGACATAATCAAAGAAGAAAACATGGTTTTATTAAGAGATATATCTAAGAAATCAAATAAAAGAGAGCATGAAGCCTAAACAATGGCTTAAAAACGTATTTATAGAGTATAAGGACGGTCATGGGCCCAATTGCAAACATCTGGGCCTTCTGGAACAAAACGGAAATCTTCCAAAATTTTTGTTGTGGAAATAGTCGTGACGAGCAACGCCATATTCTCTGTCGATCGACACGAGTAAAATCGTGGTGTCGATCGATGCTTCCTTCAGTGTCGATCGACACTTGCTTAAAAACTTCAATCCAAACTTGCGACTTTGACTGCTCATTCCAAAATGCTCCATAACGATCCAGTAAACAACAATTAAGCTCCAAGCATCCTTGTACCTAATAATAAACACAAAGACTCGAAAAATACCAAAAGACTCTAAACAAATGGACTTATATCATGCTCTAAACTGGATAAAAACCATGATATATCAGGAATCCAGATTCGTCAATTTGAAGAAGGTGAAGAAGAAGAGGATCAAGACAATGAAGTTATAGTTCATGGTCCTGAAGCAAAGGCGAATGGGCATGAGGATGTTGAAGAATACTTTGAACGATACATGAAAGGCATGTTTTGGGAGAACTTAGAGATGAATGAACTCTACGATCCGATTCTGATTATTCCAAATTCCACAAGTGATATCCCTTATGTCAAGTTAAAAAAGATTTGAAATATCTCCAAACATTATACGTAGTTTATGAGGAGTCACTTATGCAACATGACCGGGTTACTGGAAAACGCAAGTTTGAAGACAATGGCGCAGAGGTTGAAACCAGGAAACACACTTTCCGTGAGAAAGGAGAAGGTAGTGGTGTTGGATCACACAACATCACCAACAGTGAGGATACGGTGGGTCCAAAACCGTCGGATTCACCATGAATACAACTGTTTAGAACTGTCAAGGTCTAGGCATTGATCTTACAGTTTGTTGGCTAAAGGGGATTAAACAGAAATATCTCTCGGACATGATATGCCTGTTAGAAACAAAACAAAAGGATGATTATGTGCCCGATCATTATAGTGAATTAGGTTATGATTTATGTGTAACGGTTCCACCACGAGGTGTGAGCGGTGGTATCGCTCTTTTGTGGAAGAAAATAGTTACAGTTTCATTTTATCTTACTCTCCAAATCTTGTAGATTGTCATGTTGATTTCAATGGAACAAGTTTCGACTACTCCTTTGTTTATGGTCCTCCAATCAGAAGTGAACATAATTACATTTGGGAAAGATTAGAAAGAATATCAACATCTAGAAATGCTCCTTGGTTGATTATGGGTGATTTTAATGAAATCCGAAATAATGAAGAAAAGAAAGAAAATCCTGAAAGAGATATACTTTTCTGGATTTTTGACGCATGATTACTACTTGTGATCTCCATGATGTCAGATCAATTGGAGATAGGTTCTCTTGGTATGGCAAAAGATGTGTTCATGATGTATTATGCTGCTTGGATCATGCTTTGGCTAACCCTGAATGGTCCACTATGTTCCCATCGGCACAAGTTGAGTTTCACCTTTTCAAGAATCGGATCATAGACCAATGATGCTGAAAATGTGTCAACATATAGAAAGGAGAAATTCACAGTTCAAGTATGATAAGAGATGTTTCAAGAAAGATGGATTTAAAGACCATGTTTTACGAAGCTAGAGAACCACATCCACAAATTCAACAATTTCATTGAGTTCAAGAATCAGATATTGCCGGAGAGCAATGTATGAATGGAAATTTTGCAACCGTACCAATTCAACAATCCGAATTATAGAACTTAAAAATCAGATCGATCAACGGATCTCTTCCGGCAGCTTTAATACAATGGAAATTCGTCAACTTCGACATGAAGTTCAATGTGCTTATCAAGAAGAAAAGCAATATTGGCAAGCCAAGAGTCGAATAGATGGTTATGTTATGGGGATCATAATACACAATTTTTATATGCTTGTGCGAAACAAAGAATTGCAGGGAACCGAATCCTAACAATTGAAGATAAGATGGGAAACATTAGACATGGTGATATCGAGATTGGCAACACAACATTTCAATACTTTACACAACTCTTTTGATCACACGGCAACCCACGGAGGATTATCTACAAGTTTTTGAGGATTTTAGACCAAGACTTACCGATGAAATGAATGTGGAGCTAACTAAACCCATTTCCGAAGAAGTTTGGTGTGCGGTGTTTGATATTGGACCTGACATAGCGCCTGGTACTGATGGAGTTACGGGAGCCTTTTATCAACAATTTTGGGATGACATTAAGGACGACATCATGACAGAGGTTTAGAAGGTTTTCCGTGCCAATAAATTGGGTGGTTCTACAAATCATACGAATATTTGCTTACCAAAATCTGATGTTCCTAAAACTATGAGTGATTTTAGACCCATTGCTCTCTGCAATGTTAGTTATAAAATCATCTCAAAACTTTTGGTGAATCGTCTAAAAACCATCCTACCGGAGATCATATCGAATACTCAAGTTACGTTCATCCCAGGACGCAATATTATGGATAATATTATAATTGCTCATGAGATGCTTCACTCTTTAAAACATAGACCGATATGGGCTAAATCATACATGCCGGTGAAGACCAACATTTCTAAGGCCTATGATCGTCTTGAATTGCAATTCATTCGCGACACTAGGAGGAGGATGGGATTTAATGAGCAGTGGATAACTTAGATAGTGATGTGCATTGAGACAGTCGGCTTTTCTACATTGGTGAATGGGTTCGCCATATATTTTCATATTATGTCCAGAGGTTCTTAGCGACTTAATCCCAAGGGCAATGGATTTAAACCAACTAAAGGGTATCATGATTAGTCAAACCGGTCCGACTGTCAACCATCTTTTATTTGTAGATGATGCCTTGTTCTTTTATCATGCTCATTATAAATTCTGCACAACAATCATGAGGCTTTTGGGAATCTATAAGAAGGTTTCTCGGTAAGCGATTAACTTGAATAAATCAGTTATTACGTTTGGTGGGAAGGTTCAAGATAGTGTTAAACCAAGGCTACGTAGGATTCTCAACATTCATAATGATGGTGAATGTGGCAAATACTTGGGATTATTAGAAAATATAGGAAGAAAGAAGAAAGAAGTATTCCAATATATTGTTGAAAGAGTTAAACAAAGAACTTAAAGTTGGTCGTATGGATTTCTTTTCGATGCATGGAAGGAAATTTAACTCAAAACCATTTCTCCAGCTATGCCGGTGTACACTGCTTTAAATTACCCAAAAGAACTTGTGATGAGATCAACAAGGTTATAGCTGAGTACTGTGGGAGCAAAGGAACAGGAAGAAAATTGATGCATTGGGTCTCATGGAAAAGAATGGGACTACCGAAAAAAGAAGACGGCTTAGGATTTGGAGATCTACACAACTCCAATTTGGCTCTACTTGGAAAACAAGTATACCAGGTTTTGTCAAATCCGATGAGTTTGGCTAGCCAAGTTCGTCGGGGTAGATATTTCCCAACGACAACCATTCTTGAAGCTCGAGATGGTTACAAACCGTCATATATTTGGACATCACTCTTGGAGGGTCGTGATCTGATCCGACAAGGTATGCGTTTTATCATTATGGATGGGACACAAATACATGCTCTTCAAGATCCTTGGTTGGGCACACAACCACCACGATATCGGAGATTACAAGAAGGCATAATAACAGATGTTCAATTGGTACAAGATCTTTTCTATCCAGGAACAAAATTGTGGAATCAAGAGCTTATTGAACGAGTCGTAGAAGCAGAGGATGTTCCAGAAATTTTCAAGATTGAAGTGTGTTCTTCACAACCATACGACCTTATCGAATGGCATTACACCTCAGATGGAGTATACACAGTTAAATCTAGCTATTGGTTGGGTACTCATCTTCTGGAAAATTGCATACATTGACCCTCCAAGAGGTGATCCTCGAATAAAAGATGTCATTTGGAAACTACATACATCCCCGAAAATTAAACATTTCTTTTGGCGCCTACAGTCTCAAGCATTGGCAATCGGAACAATACTCAAAACTATAGGTATAATTAGAGACATTCACTGTCAAATATGTTGTTTTACATGAAGAATATGTGGATCACTTTTTTATTCATTGCACATATTCTCAAGCTATTTGGAGGAGTTCTAGACTTACCAATCCAATTTTGATGGATCTACATTCATCATTTGAAGTTAAATTTCAAGCCATCATTCACAACAATATGGATCAAAATCTCACTAACTTTCAACGCCAAAGCCCTCTATGGATTTTGTGGAGAATTTGGAAGAGTCGAAATGCATTATTATATCAGCGACAATCAAGCACTTGGAGGAAAGATATTGCTAACGCTGCGACAGAAACAAGAAAATGGCTCGCCACAAATCCAATGCCATTTAAGAGTAAACGTTCTACAAAAAAAAAATCTTAACACAATGGAAGAGACCCCCGCAAGGATTCATCAAATGCAATTACGATTACCGATTTAAACAAGATGGTACACCATCGGGAATGGCTTGAATCATTTGAGATTCTCAAGGCTTTTATCTTGAATCAGGTCATAGTATTGGACAAACTTGTGAATCATCTCTTGAGGCTGAACTACAAGCTCTACTCATGGCTAGTCAATATATTTGGAGTAAAGGATATCAAAAAGTCATCTTTGAGGGCGACAATTTGACAGCTACTCGATTAATCAATCGGCAGAAGCAACATTTCAATCTCTACAATTGGATTTGTGATATTCAACAAAAGCAAATAAAGTTTTTGGAAACAAAGGTGACTTGGGTCGATCGTACAAGTTATAGAGCAGCTGATAGAATCACAAAGGAATTAGATCTTGTATATGTTTACTCTGTTTACAACTATGTTCCTCACTTTCTTGATGATTACTTACATTGTGACCATATTTCTTCAAGTTAATGAAAATGAAAGTTGATAAAAAAAAAGATTATATTTTTTTTTATTGTTTCCGAAAAGGTATCAAACGAATTACTGTGACTCTTCAATTTACAAACGTAACCCAAAAAGAATCCAACGCTTCATATTTATTTGTCAAATCTAATGGAAGATCAAGATGGATCTAAGATAAAAACTTCAGTGTCCTTTATGAAAAGCTATCATTGGTCCATGTTGAGGGTTACAAATCAACATAAAAACTTTTGGTAGATGATAAAATCGTTTCAAGAAAAAGTTGTGATGTATGGTTGCTATTTATTGGTATAGACCTTCAATCGTTCCATAGATTTTGTGAAGAGAGATGATTAACGTCAAGGGAGATTATTATCATTGACGTTCAAAAAAAGAGAAATTACTATCATTTGATGGGTAATTAAACTGAAAAAATTGTCAACTAACTTGTTGACCAATTGGATACATTGAAACCGATTTTCAATTTTGCCATCAGAAAATCTCTCTCTGTTTCATTTTTTTCTTCCGGTAAAGATATTTTTTGGTGCTTCCATGTCACCGTGTGCTTCAACTCTAAATCTCCTCTATTACCCCTCCAACACTGAAAAATTAGAATCAATATCCTCCCTTAATCTGCTCTCGTAAGTGCCTTTTCCAAATTTGTTTGTGCTTGTTGTTCATGCCTCTAAATATGAGTTTCGTTTTTCATGTATTTGCGTTGAAATCAATCAAAGTTTTGGAGTAATGTCTTCTGGTTTCGTGTTTCTTTTTTGCAGATTAAGGTGTCTCGCATTGTGATTCTGTTTTTTGTTAGTGATTTGATTGTTGGGTCTGTAGATTTGATGGGAAAGAAATGATGAAGATTTGGGAGCGTTGTTTTTGTTGGTGATTCATTGAACCAAAACAAGTGGAAGTCTATGAAAGAGAATAACATAGCTCTGATAGATTAGGAAATATGTAATATTCACCTTTTCTTTTGTAAAGCTCAATTGCTACCAGAGCACTCCAACTATGTGTATATATTGTGATGATTATCAATAGAAATCAATAGAGA
Organism: Draba incana; assembly: GCA_963576765.1. Taxonomy (NCBI): domain Eukaryota; kingdom Viridiplantae; phylum Streptophyta; class Magnoliopsida; order Brassicales; family Brassicaceae; genus Draba; species Draba incana. The sequence goes on from OY755207.1 coordinate 14,009,400, forward strand.
GAGAGACACCAACTTTACTAAATAACATGGTATCTCTCTTTTTTCCTCTTCTCTGTTTATTTTCACATCAACAACCTTTGTTTCTCATCAACAACTTCTCTCTTAGCCTCTGTCTCTCTCTTCTCTTAACACCATGGCCCCACAAACTCAACAAGTTGTCCCAGCGGAAAAAGCGTTTGGTGTCACATTCATCAAATCCTATGTCTCCATCGTTCTTGATATGCAAAAGATGAACTACGATGCGTGGAGAGAACTCTTTGAGCTCACTGTCTCAGTTTTAGTGTCTTAGGACATCTTGATGGGACGTGTGTACCTTCCTCTTCCACCGACAAACCATGGCAAGAACGTGAAGGTCTCGTCAAAATGTGAATTTATGGAACCATATCCCCTTCTCTCTTGGATACAGTTCTGAAAACTCGGTGCACCGCTCGAGAATTATGGATTGCAATTGAAAATCTATTTCGTGATAACAAAGAGGCACGCACAATCTATTTTGAGAATGAACTCCGATCTCTCACAATAGGAGACCTCTCTATTCACGATTATTGTCAGAAGTTAAAGACTCTCTCGGATAACCTCACCAAGTTGATTCACCAGTCTCGAAGAGATCTCTTGTGATGCATATGATTAACGGCTTGTCAAAAAAAAATGACAACATCATTAACGTTATTCAACACAAGACTCTATTCCCCAACTTATCTACTGCGCGTTCAATTTTACAAATAGAAGAGCATCGACTCTTGAAGAAACCAAAGATAGCAGTCTCACATCCGACCAACTCATCCTATCCTAACGTGATGTATATCTCTCACAATCTTGGATCTAACTCAACTCAGCGAGACAACAATTCTCACCGTGGGCACAACTATAGTAGAGGACGATGTCGCGGTCGGTACAACAACAATTATGGTCGAGATCGAGGTCGTAACTGGCAATGGGAACAGACCCCTTGGTCACAATACCCACAAATGTGGCGTCCGAGCCAAAAACCGTGGTATATACCATGGTCTCCGCAAAACTGGAACTCGCAACCTCCAGCTGCTCATTTTGCCTCATCAAATCCAGCTGCTCATTTTGCCTCATCAAATCCAGCTACTCATCCACGGTCTCTGCAAAACTGGAACTCGCAACCTCCAGCTGCTCATTTTGCCTCATCAAATCTAGCAATAGGGATCCTTGGCCCTCTTCCTGGTGTTTCCCAGTCTCAACCTGGCCCGGTCATAATTCCCACACAAATCCCAGCTAGCCTTGCAGCTGCTTTTGGCACCATGACTGTCTAAGACTGGAACTCGCAACCTCCAGCTCGCATCGGGGGAACCCCGATGCAAGCTGGTACATGGACTCTAAGCAACAAACCACCTCACGGCTCAACCAGGTACCCTTTGTAACCTTTTCAACTCAAGCTCTTCTACATCTGTTACGGTCGGTAATGGATCCTCTATTCCTAGTTCTGCCATAGGCTCGTATCTAATTCCTTTTACAAGTCGTTCTCTTCACCTTAATAATGTTCTAGTTTGTCCATCAATTATTAAAAATCTAATATTTGTTCACCAATTTACTACTGATAATTGGGTTTCCATGGAATTTGACCCTTTTGGTTTTTGTGTCAAGGACTTCAATACCAAAACCCCACTTCGTCGATGTAACAGCATCGATCCGTTATACGCCATCACACCACCACCATCCGCTGCTCTTTCTTTTAATGAACATCAAGCCATGGTTTCTTCGGCTGCCGACTCAACTTTATGGCATCGCCGACTCGGTCACTTGGGAAACACTACTCTTCAATCTCTAATTTCTTCTGGTTTAATAAATTGTGCTAAAGTTGACATGTCTCTCTGTCATGCTTGTTGACTCGGGAAACACACTCGCCTTCCTTTTGATTATGTTATTTCTCATGTTTCTAAACCTTTTGAAATTAAGTATTATGTTTTTTCCTTGATTATTTCACTAACTTTGTTTGGACGTATTCTCTATGTCGTAAATCTGATGTTTTCTCTTCTTTCTTACAATTTGTGGCTTATGTTAACAATCACTTTGGTCGCAGCATTAAATCATTACAATGCGACAACGGTGGTGAATATCAAAACCGTCATTTTCTTGATTATCTCGCCAAACACGGTATCATTCCACGTTTCTCTTGTCTGTATACATCTCAGCAAAACGGCACAGCCGAACGTACTCTTCGAACTCTTAACAACTCCATACGTTCTCTTCTATTTCAAGCCCACATGCCATCAACATATGGGGCCAAAGCTCTACATATGGCGTCCCATCTCTTCAACATTCTCCCATCTTCTACCATCAACAATGATATCCCTTACACAAAACTTTTCCATAAACCACCGTCTTACACACATCTTAAAGTCTTCGGGTGTCTTTGTTACTCGAATCTTCTGCCCGTCACTTCACACAAGCTGGACCCTCGATCCATAACATGTGTCTTTCTCAGATACCCGATGAACCACAAAGGGTATTGCTGCCTTCAATTATCAACTCGAAAAGTAATCATCTCTCGTCATGTTATATTTGATGAACCAATATTTCCTTTCTCCTCTTCTATTCAGAACTCTCCTTATCTTTCTCTTGAGAATGAGCTTCCTCTACCATATGTCGTCTCTCCTCTACTTCAACAAAGCTCTTCATCTCTTCCTAATATAGTTCCCAATGAACAAGAACATGCACCTCCTCCACCTCCGGCACCTGTTCCTCCACCATAACCTTCTCATTCTATGGCGTCTAGAAGTAAAACCGGTAATTCAAAGCCTAGAAAAATCATCTCTCTTCACACTGAAATTATTTCCCCTCTTCCTAAATCTTATCTTCAAGCTTTAGAGGATCCGAACTGGAACCCATCAATGAATGAGGAATATGATGCTTTAATTGAAAAGGATACTTGGGATTTGGTTTCGCGACCTAAAGATGCTAACATTGTTCGTTCCATGTGGTTGTTTAAGCATAAATTTGGTGCATATTGGAGGCTTTATTGCTACAAGTCTCGGTTGTTGGCTAATGGAAAATCTCAAGAAATTGGCATTTAGTCTTGTGGTCAAAATAGCAAGCATTCGGCTCGTGGCTAACAGTGCTTTGTCTCTGAATTGGCTTATACATCAATTTGATGTTAAGAATGCCTTCCTCAATGGTACTCTTGAAGAAACGGTATATATGCACCAACCACCAGGTTTTAAGGATCCATCTCACCATGATCACGTTTGTCTCCTCAAACGCTCACTTTATGGTCTAAAACAAGCTCCACGAGCTTGGAATCAACGTTTTTCTCAATTTGCAACTCGTGTCGGATTTCGTCAAAGCAAGTATGATCCGTCGTTATTTGTCTACAACAAACCTTTTGGTCGTGCTTATCTACTTCTTTATGTGGAAGACATTGTAATCACAGCCTCATCAACGACTCTTCGTAATCTCCTCACATCACTTCTCTACTCGGAATTCTCTATCACCGACCTTGGAGAGATTCATCACTTTCTTGGCATCACATTTAATCTCAATGCCTCTAGTTTGTTTCTTCACCAATATAACTATGGTGCTGATATATTACACTGTGCCGATATGACCCATTGCAACCCTTGCAAAGCTCCAGCCGAGACCCGCTCAAAACTAGCAGCCGATGATAGTCCTTCTGTCGCTGACCCGAATCTCTATCGATCCCATGCTGGAGCACTGCAATATCTCACCTTCACCAGGCCAGACATCTCCTACAGTGTCCAAAAAATTTGCCTATATATGCACGATCCTAGAGAAACTCATCTAAATGCTCTCAAGAAAATACTTTGCTATGTCAAAGGAACGATTCACCATGGTTTACAAATGTATCCGTCTGATACATCCAGCCTTGTTGCCTACTCCAATGCAGATTGGGTCGGGTGTCCGTCAACACGAAGATCAACTTCAGGATATTATATCTTTCTTGGCAGTAACCTCATTTCTTGATCCTCTAAACGGCAACAAACCGTCTCTCAATCCAGTGCAGAAGCCGAATATCGTGGTGTTGATAATGTTGTTGCCGAAACGACATGGATAAGAAATCTTCTCTTAGAACTTCATTATCCCTTGTCAACTGCAACGTTGGTTTACTGTGATAACATCAGCGCCGTGTATCTTTCTACAAATCCGGTCCAACATCAATGAACTAAGCATGTCGAGATCGATCTTCATTTCGTTTGAGAATGTATTGCGCTAGGACAGGTACGAGTACTACATGTTCCTTCTTCTCATCAATACGCGGACATCTTTACGAAGGGTATGCCTTCACCGCTCTTTACCGAATTCAAGACCAGTCTTCACATCATTTCTCCCGATGCTTTGACTGAGGGGGAGTGATAGATTAGGAAATATGTAATATTCACCTTTCCTTATGTAAAGCTTAATTGCTTGTAGAGCACTCCAACTATGTGTATATATTGTGATGATTATCAATAGAGAGAGACACCGACTTTACTAAATAACAAGCTCATTAGTTTCTAGGAAACATAACAATCTCATTATCGAAGGATTTACGCTTACAGATTCAAAGTAAGTATCTTAGATCTCTGAAAATACTATTAGTGATTTGTATCATTTTAGGGTTGTTGATGAAATTTGTATTTTGTTAGGACTTCGAATGTTTTATAGACTTAAAAAAAAACAACGTTCCTTGTCCAAGAATCAAAAGTCTAAGAATCATGAAAAGAAGAGTGATACAGAGTCTTAATAAGATCTAAATATCGATCATGAAGCTATACGAAAATGCAGACAGTTTTATATTCACGCTGGTCACTGATGGACTCACTAGAAAACCTACTAAGGGTAAGATGACTTTTTTTTTATTAAGAAAATGCTTAACTTAAATCGCTTAACAAGTTTCTTTTATTTTGATGGAAATTAAGTTTACGAAATATTAAAAGTAAAAGAGTATACTAGAGGCTATACATGGATGATGAAGGTGGTGGAATCAGTAACGAAGATGACTTGGTACCAAAACCGATGGTCATCTGTCGGTTCACCTGTGGAGGTCTGAGGAACTTCTCGTGCATCTGGAGTTGACCAAGATTGTAGCCATTGGTGCCTACCTAGAGTTCATGACCCATGGAACTAGCTTACGCTAGTCTGTCACTCTCGTGCGGTTCCTTGCCTGACAATTCAGTTAGATTTTGTCGAAATCGGTTTATGACAATCCACTTATTGTTCCAATTAGGCCGGGCTTGGTTTAATTCTAGTGGTGCAGACATTAATTGGAGATAACCAGAGTGGTTATTGGATATGGTTAATCAGGGTGTATCCGGCTTCTAATATATATATATATATATATGAGGAAGAGAGAGTTCGTCAACCCTAACCCTAACCCTAAAAATATAGCACTAAAACGGCAAGAGAGATTGAAGAGAAGATAGATCTAGTAGAGTTCTTAATACATCATTGAGTTCTCTGGTAACTATATCTTTGTAATCTCTTGTTCAATAGTGAAATCGTTGCTTGTGCCGTCAAGCCCCAAACGTAGCGGGCCTCCCATCGAGGCGTGAGCTGGATAACAATCTCTGTGTGCAAATCTATATCTCTATCTTTGCATATATATCGTTCTAGATCTTTAGGGATTCGTTCGTGAAGCAAACTTGCTTGATAAACACATAAACACATATAAATTCACAAGTTATCGATCAAAAGCATAACAAGTTGGAACTCTCGTCTAAGATAGTGTTGCTTTCTTTCTCTTTTGTTGATCTATGCAAGCTTTACGTCCCATTGTTCTGTTAAAACACATCGATAAAATCAAAGTCTCATGTAAGATGATTTGGAAGATGTCAATTTTAATTATAACCCTCCCCCATAACTTCGTTATAAGATTCTCGGATGAAGGTTTTGCTCCATTTTGTAACAAACTATATAGCTCCACTGATTAGTACTCTGATTTTCTAGCCAACTTATACCTTTTCTTCTTCTATCATTATATTATCCGAAGTTTAAAGTGTACGTCAAATCTTTGCAATATACCAACTGAACGGTGTATAGTTTGCATACCATGATCATTATAATATTTATTTAGCTACGCGAATGATTTTTTTTCACAAAAACGATTAATATTGTTATTCAACGCTTTTGGGCTTCAAGTATTCTGAATTCCAGTTTTTTCCATAGTAGTAGAATTATTTTCTCTGTTTTTTTTTTTTTTTTTGGCATGATCTTCGGTTTGGCTATATGGGTTTATTAGTAAATATATGGCTTTAACAGTGGTGGAAGGAGGAACGATTGTATTAATATGAGCTGGAATGAATAGTCTTGCTGATGTAGCAACCGGTAATGGTTAGGATCTTTTCAAGCTGATGATGCAATGGTCCTTTCAACGTGGATTTAATAGCCAATATTACAAGAATTGAATGATATATGATGCATGGAAATCAGAGAATAGTGGCACCGACATGAGGCTTAAATTAACCAAAAGTTATGTTAACACTATGCACATAACTGAAAAGAAGAAGCTTCCAAAATTGGTTTGGGTTCATTTTAGATACAGCAAAAGAACACGAATCAGCAAGCTTAATGAATGTTATTGACACGTTAGATGTAACAAAGTCTTTTTTTAGAATTCTTTTCAATAAAAAATGAGTGTTATTGATCGAAAAAATAAATTTCAGATTTTTAAAACATAATTTTGAAATTACATTTTTTATCAGTATTTTGTGGGTTATGATTTAGAACTGGGTTGTAACTGGACTTAAAATGGTTGATAAAAGTGTTTCAAATGTCAAAGAACAAAAAATCGTTTACATGTATTCGAAAATATTAGGCATGTGTATGGGTTTTGTTTGCTATGTGTGTGCGTGAGGAAAAGAACAAGCTGTGTCTCACTCTATTTTACTTGTATCATGTTTGAGTAAATGAACATTTGTCTAAAAACAGTTTAAACGGTATCTAATACGTTTAGTAGTGATTAATCTCGTCTTCTCAAATTGGCGAAAAGTGATCCAAGTGTTGGGAATGTCCTGAAATCATTTGTACTTTACTCTAGTTAAAGTTGTAATGTCGAGGTTTGACAATCATATAGTATTAGGTGGTTATAATGTTTTGCTAGAAGCCGCTTATAATCTATAGGTTTATGAAACCTATTGCTAATATTATATGATCTTATAGGGTCACACACCTAAGCAAATTGATCAAAGTATATTGGGGTTTTGGAGATTTTTTTATTTATATGATAAATATAGAAATTATAATATATATATAAAAGTTGGGCTTGGTTTGATAATTATCTTTTGGTGAAAACTCACGTAATGGGCATGGCCCATGTGTTACTCCTAAGTTAGTTAGGGTTTCACTAATCCTATTATATAAAGAGATTACCTACGTGAAAGATTAATGATCACACTACGTTTGGCCGATATTATATATACAAGGAGAAGCTTGTTCTCTTAGCTCATGAATGAAAGAAGGACAGAGTCTTTCTTTAAAGAATAGAAGAGAAGAAAAGTGTTTTCTTCTTAGATAAGTTAGAAGAGAAAAGTTCTCTTATAAGCTAATGAAACCCTAATTAAAAAGAAAAGTTCTTTTAGTTAATTATGAGATTAGATCTCAACGATACTAGCATCCCGTCTCGATCCAGTTTGTGTGCGTGTAGATACCGATAGAGGCACGACACTTGGAGTGCTAAAGTAACCTCGAATCCTTTGATTCATCTTTCCGCTGCAGAATATCCAGGTATGTTCGAAACCCTAAGATCTAGATTTAATTCAAGTATTTGCACGCATCTTGGGAATTGAATTCGTAATTAATGATTTATAAAGTGTTATAAACCGGGTACAAATTCCAACACCAAGATGGCTTGAATCAGGTTTTGCAAGAGAACAATGGAATATTTGAGAAGAATGGGAAAAGTATACAAGCTGACTTTGCAGAGATGTTACTGTTTTGGTATTTGGGTTTTCCACTGTTATTATGGTTTCTCTTTAGTCAAAGTATAAAGAATCGTGTACTTGTATTTGACTATATTAGGCATGGATATTTTGTTTGCTACATGTGTGTGAGCAAAAGAACAAGTTTCATCTCGCAATGAAATTTGCAAGACATTTCATTTTAAAATGAACATACATAGACGAAGTTGACAAATGTGCTAGTGACAAGTGCATTTTGAAGAAGGTGAATTATAAAATTGAATGATACTTGATGAATTCAATGTTTACAAATTACTATGCTCCGCCTTATTGCATTGCATCCGATCTATGTTTGTCAAGACCATCACATTTTACGGAGATTTTGTTCGTTTGATAGAATCGTTTTAACTATTCAAAGAGAAAGTTTGTATTTACTATATGTACCATTTGTCTCCTCACTCTGTGTATTGTGTTTACTGATGAAATATTATGTTCTTCTATTTTTAGAGGATTTTTAGAGGATAATGATGGATGTTTTCGTATACTTAATTTGAAGAATAATTTTCTTAGAATATAGTCAACTATTTACACTTTCTTAAGGTAAATATTTTTGTGAATGAAGTGTTTACCTATGTAAAATGAAGAATTTTGTGCAACCTATAAACAATTCAATCTCTATTAGTTCAATATCCATAAGTTAAAAAAAAAAAAAAAAAGATAGATGTAGAGAGAAACGGCAGTTTCCTCAAGGAAGAAGATGGACAAGAGTCACATTGATTTGATTAAAAGCGTAGATTTCAGAACTTCCAGATATAAAGACCAATTTGTTCTATTCGCAAAAACGTTTGTTGAATATAAAACTTTCGTCTTATGCAAGACTCGTCTATGCAATTCAATCTTTATTAATTCACTATCCAGGACTCGTCTTATATTGCAAAATTTTGGGGAACCAAATTAAAGATAAACAATTTTGTTGATTGATAAATGATGTGTATGTCAATAGTAATTTTAGTTTGATATCATTCACCATCCTCTACATTCCACTCTTTTTTTACTTTCCTACGTTGATCATAACCACAACCTATCTTTTAAATGAACATTAACGTTTTTCTTTTTACTTAAAAACATTGAATGATATCTTTATACTCATACAATAAGACCCAAATATAAAACATCTAGATTATAAATATTACGTTATAAAACTTAACTTAGCTATTTATCTATAATTGTTTTATATTAACATTAAAATTCGCCTATTTTTTGTTACTTTTTAGGCTTATGAAACTCTAAGGAACCTTCAAATTCCTCATTTTTAACCGATCCGGCTTTGGCAGGAGGCCGTCTTCGTCTTTGCTGACATTTGTTACTATAAAAACTGATTCATCGAATTTTGTATACCAATACCACTTATTCGTCAAAACAACCGCTTTCACATTTTGGCTATTTTTTCAACTGAACCAAATTGTCTTTTGTAATGTATTTCAAGATTTGGTTCAATGAATTTTATGAATTGTAATTTACTTTGTTTGCTTCCCATTATATAATTCTACAAGTTACCACTAATGTGGCATATAATATTTCATTTCGGTCTCGGTTATTCACATTTGATGATGCTTGTTGTCACGGCCGGCCCTAAGTGATAGACTGCCTAAAGCCCAATAAAATATTTTTGCCCTACAGTCTTACTGCTAGATAGGATTCGAACTCGTAACCAACCCTTGTCATAAAAGTAGTGAACCACTGGACTACAAAGGTTTTTTGTAATATTGATGCCCGTAAAATTAATAAGCTATGTTAATGCCTAAAGCATGTGCTTTACCTGCTTTAGGTCAGGGCCGCCCCTGCTTGTTGTAAACATGATTTCATTAACAAAATGATTGGGTCCGATTGGTAACCTAACTTTTTTAAAATCTGGAGCGGTAAACTTTATAGCATAGTGCAAAGCTGTATAGATAAAGATTTGAGATAAAGCTGTATAAATAAAGATTAGTGTAATAGTGGTGGTAAAGTTTTTGATAAAGTTTTCATGATTGGTACAATCTAAAGCGGTACAAATTAAAAAGTGAAATAAAGATTATAAAGATTATAAACATTTTCACCAATCTAACCCATTATTTTACGTTCATTTTTTCTAATTATCGATCTATTAGAACACTGGTTAGATTTTCCATATATGTATTTTAGTGTGATGCTTTTTCGGTTCAGCCAACTAATAGAAAATTGGAAGGCTGATTTTAAAGCACACAAAAATTGGTAGTGAAATTTTTTAATTATCTCCTTTGATCACTAAGAAACTAATTCCAATGTAACATATTAACCTAACGACTCTTATAGTCTATTACTTTGTTAGGGTTTATTGAATTTTATTTAACCACGCGGTAACGCGCAGATTTATTTCCTAGTATATATAAAAGAAAACACTTATCTATATAGAAAGAGACTTATAGGTCACAACCCATGTAAAAGAAAACATTCAGAGCTACGAATAAATTCGTTAAATTTGGTTTCTGGTTTTATTATGAGCTATCTAAATCTGATCCAAAGCAGTCCACTTACATCAAAGATTCAAAATCAAGTAAGAAGCATTAGACTCCTTAATAGAAACAGCTAAAGGTTTGTATAAAGAACAAGCAACAAATCTTGGAGAATGAAAAGAAAAATACTTTTATGAACAGTCTTAGTTTGTCTCAAATTCCAATACAAGAAGAAACCAAACATCAAAAGTATTAAATATGAGTCTCAAAATTTGATGTGTACAGTAATTACAGAGAAGAAAATCAAACCAGTATAGCTGCAGAAATATGTGGTACGTATTTTCAGTTCATAAATGTTGTGAAATTCAAGTTAGCTTCGCGTAAATCTAAAAAAGAATCAATTTCGTTAGATCATTAGCATGATATCTTTACTTGCTGTGGAAGTTAAAGAACTGGAGGAGAAATCTCCAAAGCAAAAACTTGAGGGAAAACGTTGTCGTTTTGAGGTTTTTTACAAAGGAAATAGATTTCCAATTACCCAAGGCCCAACCCATAAAAATAAAACGCTGAGCGTATAATAGAGTTTATCTTCCCTCTCATCCATGGACCATATTGCATAATTCATGTGTTGAACTTAAACACAAATTCACTTTTTTATATACTACTACAACTTTTTCAGAATTTCACCCAACAATTACCAACATAAAAGATGAAGATTGATGCGCATAAAAAAAAAAAAAAAAAATTTTGTTTTATTTGTTCGTCTTTATGATTTCTGGTTTGGATATGATTCAAATTTCATTTAGTTTTTTCTATCGAGCAAGAGACTTTCTCCAATTAATGTTGCATATTTGAACATAACACTGGAAATAAATCTGAATGGGTTGATTATTTTTCTTCTTCTTCTTATGAATCATATCATATTTTTGAATGGTTTATTCTCTTCTAATATTTTTTTTTTAATTTACACAATAAAATACTAAAACATGAAATTGCTATCCCATTAATATTACTTTATGTAAATTTCAAGTGAGATAACAAATGTTATGGAAAATCAAATTATTAATGGTAAATAAAATTAAAATCATTTACTCCATGTTGAGTCTTTTGTACTCGAACTCGAATAAACCTATTTCTTCTTGGTTTCCAACTTCTTTTCGATTTCTAATTCCAACTTTTGTCAGTTTGTCAAAAACATAACATCATTTCATTCATTTTGTTTTGTACGCAATATGTACGTACGAAAATGTGCGTTCCTTCTACCTCTCTTATATATTTTTTCTATTAGTGTTTTAATTTGATTATAAAGCATGGTCTAAATCACAAGGATGGTGCTGTAAATTATTCTATACAGCGCGTGTGTCCTTGATAATTCTCATCCACAGTCAGATTGTGTATTTATTACATTTTGTGACCAAAAGTTTTTATAATCTTTTATTGACCCAAATGTTTTACATTTTGTTTTCAGATTGGCAGTTCTTCAGACATCCGGTATGGTTAAGATATACAGAACCAGATTTGTCTCCAATCCGGTTCCAATCCAAAATTAGAATCATAATCGCATCTCATTCAATTCAAGATTCAAGAAATCAAAATTGGTGGTGGCTTCCTCCGACACCACATTGAACCCGTTCTCAAGAACCAAGTCGTTGAAGAGAAGAATGAAGATAAGAAACCACATACCTAGTTTCAGCTGATTCAAGAAATGGTACTTAAATTCGTGTCTCTCAATTTCTTTCTTCAAATTCTCTTTGCAGAAAAGACTTTGAAGAAAAGACTCTGAAGAAAAATCGCATGCGTGGTTCTTCAATTGAGAATAGGCTTCAAAATCGATTCCAAATACCTTCAATTCTATACAATGATGAAGAGGCGAGGGCTTTGAGTTGCGAAAATATCCACGAAATCGCTAAGAATGGTATGCTATACTTCTAGGTTATCTTCAAATTTTCAATCCTCTACTCGATTGCAATGTGTTTATGTTGTTGTTGCGTTTAGGTCTTAATAAGCTCCGAGATAGAGATCCGAGGTTTCACAATTTCAGTAGAGTTATGCTTGTTCTAGTTCTTGAAGTTTTTGTTGTTGTTAGTGTAGTTCCCGACTTTTGATTATCGTTGGATTTCAGGGAAGAATCGTGAAGAAAATGGAGAATTACATTTACTAGTGATTTGTTTTCCTCCTACAGTGTAATTGATTGGATTCGAGATTCGGAACTATCTCGAGTTTCGTGGTGCGTTGGATACTCTAAAATACCTAATTTTGTTCATGTACAAGATTTTCATGTCATTATGAACCTTTGCAGTTTCATTTTCGATTGCTTACTCACATAACATCATTCCAAGTTTTGTCAATTTGTCGAAAAACATAACATCATTTCATTCATTTTGTGTTTCCTCTACCTCTCTTACATATATTTTCTATAAGTACTTTTGTTTGATTATTAATGTTTATCATTTTCTCTTTTGCAGCTGCCATCTTTGGTGTAGTTGTCTTGGAAAACAGGTCATTACTTTTGTTCTCATTTGGATTACAACAATACCAAGTGAGACTTTCTAGATGTTGTTAAACAATCAGATGCACTTACTAGATGATCATCAAAAAGTGCATAGATGATATGTAGATTTTCCCTATACTAATCTAAATACATATATACACACAATAGATAATATGGTAATCATACCCAAAAAAAATAGATAATATGGTAATCTTATATATAATAGCAAATCCAAACAAATGAATATTTTTTTTGAGATTTCTTTGGTTTATTTATAGTGGTTATTTCTAAAGGTTGTGTCTTTTCATTTGGGTTGCAACTTTTTGTAAGGTTGTATCTTTTCATTTGGGTTGCAATTTTTCGTGAGGTTGTGTTTTTTTATTGGGGTTGAGACTTTTCGTAAGGTTGTGTCTTTTCATTTAGGTTGCGATTTTTCATAAAAATATTATTTGTTAAGTTGCGTCTTTTCATTATGATTGTTTTGTCAAGAAGTGCGAACAAAATAACAGTTTTATAATTACTTTTAATCATTTGTGCTGAACTTCTCGTAAATATAATAATAAATGTTTATTAGTATATCATAACAGTTGACAAAACAAAAGATATGCAAAATTGAAAATATTACATTCTAAGAGTATGTACTAATAAACTTATTACATAAAACTAAAAAAAATATGTAAACAAAATTTACCATATAATGTAGGATTAATTAAAATGTTTTAATTGGTTGATATAATTGATTGTTTCTGATAAACAGTGGGGCCCATTCAAAAGTTTCTCACGAAATTGGAACGAACATATAGGAAGTTGGAAGATTTTGTAGCATCCATTTGGTGATGGCGGCTGTTCTGTCCCTGGGTTTAGGAACACTTGGCCCTTCCAAACCTTACTTTTCCTGTTTCGATTCGCTCCGGCAGCAGACATCTCTTCTCCGATGTCAAAAAAGTCTTCTCTCGAGGTCTCCGCTTCATAGGGTTCTTCAATCTTGCCTTGGATCCAGTGCGTTTCTATATTATTCTTCTCCCAATTATGTGTTCTATTGCTGAGTTATACCAATTTCCTCTTTCTGTTTGATTTGAATTGAGAAGCTTGTGATGATCGGAATCAAGACTTTGTAGTAGGATTTCTGAGATTTTTGTAATATAGATTGTGTTTCAACGCAAAATTAGTGATCATTTAGAGATTATTTGATTATGTGTGTTGTTGTGTGTATTATTAGATAATGCAAATGGTGACGCTTTGGTTTCGTCGTTACCCGAAGAAGAACATTCTGAGATTGTATTTATGGGTACTGGAACAAGTGAAGGGATTCCTCGTGTTAGCTGCCTCACTAATCCTTTGAAAACATGTTGGGTATTTTTTTCGTGTTTTCTTTTTCTTTTGTATACGACTTTTGATGGAATGCCATTTAAGAAAAGTATCCATTTTGATTCTTATAGGTATGCACGAAAGCAACTCAACCCGGAAACAAAAACAGGAGACTTAACACTAGCATCCTTGTTCGCTACACTAGACCGTCCGGAACAAGTAACATCTTAATCGATTGTGGCAAGTAAGTGGGATGAGATGAGTAATGTGAATGTGATTCCTTATTGATGATTGATTGTGGCAAGTGCTGAAATTACAAAGGAATTTGGCTTTATTTTTTTGTGTGCTGAATTTTTTACTCCTTTGTGTTGGCAGGTTCTTCTACCATAGCGCCCTTCGATGGTTTCCTACCTTCGGGTTAGTTTGTTTTTTTTCCCGTTAACCAGTCAAAAATTCATTGTTACTATTAGATTCTTATGCTTCTTGTTGTTATACTATGAGCACATATGCTCAATTGGACTCCTTGTTTAACTGGTTGTTTCTAAGAATTCCGTTACACTAAGTTTTATCGTTGGCCATCCCAGTGATACCTGGTTGTGATTTTTTGTTGTTGCCAGGCTAAGAACGCTTGATGCGGTTGTAATTACTCATTCTCATGCTGATGCAATTGGAGGTCTCTGGAAATGACAAGTTAAATCTTGTTTTGTAATTATCCATCAATTTTCTTGTTTTCTTTTTTCCTGTAAAGTCATGTGTTGTCTCTTTAATTTAAGTCTTCTTCTCCGTTGTTTTGTTTTTTTGCTCTCCAGGTCTTGATGATCTCCGTGATTGGACTAACAATGTCCAACCTCACATTCCAATTTACACTGCTATGCGCGATCTCGAGGTTTACCTGTCTTACTCTAACACTCCAAGATACTTCTCTTAACTCTCACAATACTATTTCAGTAGCTAAAGGCTCTCCACCATGACAGGTGATGAAAAAGACCCACTATTACTTGGTTGACACGAGTGTGATCATACCCGGCGCTGCAGTCTCAGAGCTAGAGTTTAAAATCATACACGAGGACCAGCCATTTGTGGTAAATGATCTAAAGGTAGCTTTAATTCCCGGCTTATATTCACCAAAACTACTTGTACATCTCTGTGATCTTGTTGTTGCATTTGGCATGAGTTGAATGTTTTTAACTTTTTCAGATCATCCCATTACCAGTATGGCATGGAAGTAACTACCGTTCCCTTGGTTTCCGGTTTGGTAACGTCTGCTACATAAGGTAAACAAACATAAACCTCCTCCTATTTCTTTGTGCCAAGTTTCTTCATGAATTTCAGAGTCTTTAGTTATTGTATTGAAAAAATATGCAGCGATGTCAGTGACATACCTGAAGAAACTTACCCGCTCCTTAGAGACTGTGATCTCCTAATTATGGTAACTCTCTAACCATTCGCGTCTATTGGTCTTTCTTCAACACAAATAGCTTCTTAACCAAGAAACATCCTTCTTCCTCTCGCTACAGGATGCTCTAAGGCCTGATCGTTCTTCAGCAACACACTTTGGCCTCCCAAGGGTACGTAGCTTGTTTCCTATTCTTTCTCTTGTAAACAAAATCTATCGTACGTTTGTTCCTATCTCGCAACTTATTTCCCATCACTACACTCAATTTTGTTCTCCCTCCAGGCGTTAGAGGAAGTTCGGAAAATCAAACCAAAAAGAACTCTGTTCACCGGTACAAATTTGTTATTAAATATGTCTGTAAGCTGTGATTTAAAAACGTTGTGTACATTCTCTATGCTTGTCCTAATTTTGATTATTTTGTTTTCCCTGAAGGAATGATGCATTTGATGGACCACGAGAAGGTGAGCGAAGAACTGGAGAAACTGATGGAGACAGAAGGTCTCGATGTCAAATTAAGCTACGATGGTCTTCGTGTACCAATCTCAGTTTAACTAGGTTTATTCTTTATTCCCGGTAAGCCACTGCTTATGGACCCGAACCTGGGTGATCTATCTTATTGGGCTATTGTAAGGTCAATTCTATGCGGGGAAAGACAGGGAATGTCTCGGCAAGTTCCACCCAAAATGACTGAACCGGTTGTTGTATTGTCTTGTAATACGGTTTTTCACTTTAAGCGATTTATATTAAATTTTGGTTTTCCTAAACCGGTTTGGTTAAATGAAGGGGCCACCAAAAACGGTACGTTTTATGGTGGCAGTGGCAAGCGCAAGACACGGGGACGGATGCGTTCTTAAGGGCGTCTGCTAAGTCGGCGACCAGGTTGCATGGCTCTGTTCTGGTTACTGTCCAATTAAATCTTGACACGTGTCTTTGTCGGTCCAGTACGGTCCACCTCGACCGGTCGTTTTCACGCGTGTCTATTGCCGAAGGTGACATGAGCGGGGTTCTCTGAAAATTATATACTATTATATCTTTCTGATAAACAAAAATTATTGAGTTTTTATGTATTTTCAAAACTCAAAATTGTAATCTTGTACTAGCTGTATATATATTCCCCGATGAATAAACTAAAAAAAAAAAAGTATTCGTTTATTGTTATTTATAATTCACGTTGTATTAATATCCATACCAATTATTTTACTAAACAGACAATAAGCAAGAACTATCACTTTCCATGTGAATTTTTTTTTCTCATAAAAAAATATTTTCAAAAACTTAATAACATGGTGAATTGTAAAACGAAAAGTTATAAGTTACAGTTTCGCTGTATTAGTTAAACTATAACTTCTTATGCAACGTCTAACTAAAAATTAATAAGGTCTGTGGCGTTGTGCATGTTACTAGTTGGTAAGTGGTAGAAAACGACGTCGGCGAAAATGAAAACTATAAGGAAACGACGTCGGCGAAAATGAAAACTATAAGGAAAGTTAGGTGCGGATGTTGAAGAAATTAAATTACATCTTATGGGGTTAATCATTAAGTATTGTATTTAATCAAATTTGTTGAATGGAACTAGATGGGGTCCATGTGTTAGCTCAATCATTTTCATATACAAATGGCCTTACTATTTTCTTCATATATGTTCTGCTCGTGAACTCCCTGTGACTAACTGACTGTTGTATATATACTGTGTAACTCACGAACCTTTCGGTTTTATTTGTTATAAAAATTGATCAATACCACATAGTTGTTGTCTATCTCATCCCCATTGTATGAGATATTAGTTACCAATTATATTTAGGGATAATATTTGTATCTACCATTTTCTCGTAATAGACTTCCCATTTCTACCACTTCACAAAACATCTTTCATTTCTCTACCACTTTTTACTATTGAGCTAATGCAAAAAGACAAATTTAACCCTGCCATAAGTGAGCTGATTTCGTAGACAATATTGTCTCCGATACAGACGTCGTCTCTGATGCACATATTTGTTCACTGCCGTTGTCTCCGACGTCGGATTGTCTCCGGTGCAGACATTTTTGTCTCCAACGTCGTCTCTGATGCACAGATCTGTTCGCCGTCGTTGTCTCCGACGTCGGATTGTCTCTGGTGCATACTTTTTTGTTTCTGACGTCGTCTCTCCGTCGTCGGATTGTCTCTGGTACAAACATATTTTTTTCTCCGACGTCGTCTCTGATACACAGATCTGTTCACCGCCGTTGTCTCCGAAGTCGGATTGTCTCTGGTGCAGACTTTTTTGTCTCCGACGTCGGATTGTCTCTGGTACAGACGTTTTTGTCTCCGACGTCGTCTCTGATGCACAGATCTGTTCACCGCCGTTGTCTCCGACGTCGAATTGTCTCCAGTGCAGACTTTTTTATCTCTGACGTCGTGTCTCCGACGTCGAATTGTCTTCGGTACAGACGTTTTTGTCTCTGACGTCGTCTCTAATGCACATATCTGTTCACCACTATTGTCTCCGACGCCGGATTGTCTCCGGTCCAGAATTTTTTGTCTTCGACGTCGGATTGTCTCTGGTACAGACGTTTTTGTCTCCGACGCCGTCTCTGGTGCACAGATCTATTTGTTGTTGTTGTCTCCGACGTCGGATTGTCCCCGGTGCAGACGTCTTTGTCACCACCGTCATTTCCGGTGCAGACGTCTATTCACCGCCGTCGTCTCCGACGTCGGCTTGTCTCCGATGTAGACGTTTGTTCACTGTCGTTGTGTCTTACATTGGGTTGTCTCCGGTGCAGACGTCTGTTCACCGCCGTTGTCTCTGTCGTCGTTTCGGCTTTTCCTCTAGCGTTGAAGAAGAAAGAAAAACAGAGAAAAAGTGAAGAAAAAGAAGGGTAATATGGTCTTTTAGATTAAGAGAGAGGACGAAGACAAAAGTGGTATGCAAAATAAAAAACATAAAATAGAAAGGTATTTTTGAATATACCATTTTGATTTAATGTTATAGAGTGTAATTTTGTGTTATATTTATCTCATTGTATGGCAAATAATGAATCAAAATCAGACCTTTTTTTTTAGTTGAATCAAATCTGTCATTACAATTAAACTTGTTAACACATGTATGTTTTCTAGTGATCTAGAAAATGTTATTTAAGTTGTGTCAGAATATGATATTTGTTATATAATCTAAGCCATGCATCGCTGACATGGAGACAGAGACGTATAATATTTTTTATAGACCCATAATTTCAGGACAGTTCAATAATGTAACATATACATGCCTTTCCAATTTTATCTAGACTAATATTTTATATTTATGTCAGCCTTATTGTTTTGCTTCTCGTTTACTGAAAATGGACGATGAGAAGTTCATTTTTCAACATAATTTTGAAAATCCTCCGTATGTATGTGTGATTGTGAAGATGATTATTATTTGATATAATATGAAATTTAATATAAACCTATATGACCCCGAGACTGTGTGATCTACGAGGCCCCATTAGTCACTATTATCAACTTATTAGCTTATATTCAAATTTAAAAACAAACATTTCTACTTTGGATAACACATCTAAATAATTAATGGGTTTCTTATAAAGTTAGTTTTAATGTGTGGGGTGAGCTGGTGTTTCATATTGGGAAGAGGATCGGACAAATCACATTAACAAAAAGCTAAATAATTGCAGAATAAAACAAGAACAAGACAAATTTCAAAAAAAAAAAAAAAACAAGAACAAGACAAAAAGATGAAACATTATATATTGTTCATTTTCTTTTTCTGTTAAATACCTTTTCAAACAATCCAATTAATCTGTTAATGAAACATCCTCTTTCTGTTGGTGATTCAGATTACCCTTTAAATGTAGGAATTACCACAAACTCTTGTTTCCGAAAATAAATTAGGTAAATGCTTTTGGCAGTTTATATTAGGTTGAAACGCAATTAACTATATGACGGCCGCCAAATTGCATGTAGTGAAAATTTCTACAACATACAAGAAAAAATAAATCCAACAAGAGCACATTTCATAGTATTTATTATTTCCAAATTATTTTTTTGTTTTAACTATGAATGTAATATTCTAGATGCATGGGTGTCACCAAATTAAATGACAATATATGACTCTCTCGAGTGGACATTTATGAATTTGTCTATATACTGGAGTAGTAAGTAATTTTTTTTGTTGGGTTCCACATCATTATTTGTTAAAGTAAATTCCAACTTCATTTCTCAAAATACGGTGGAAAATATGACAAATTTAACCATGTCGTTTTAAAATGTTTTGCCTCTCCCCTAGGCCCTAACCTTTTTTCATTCTACCTGTCCATATATTGTTAAAGTCGAAATAAAATGGATTTAACTAAAACACATATATTTCTTAATTGAATGAAATTAAGAGTTTGACAAAAACAAAAAAACTAAAACACATATATTTTCAACAAATTGAATTTTGGATTCTTTAAGTCTATTTGAAAGTGGATCACAAAGCTGGACGTGCAATATTTAAATGCAATTAATTTTGATAATCAGGTAAAGAAGCACGGGGTGTGTTGACAAACAAGTCAACTGTTTATATGTTTATCGATAATTATGTTTTTATTTTACATCATTCATCATTTTCCCATGTCATCACAAATTATTATTATTATTATTATTATTATTATTATTATTATTATATAATTGGTTTGCATGGCTTTTATTGGCTCGACGGCCCTTTTAGAACGTTGAAAAATTTCCACTTCTCTATCATTCATTTTCCGATTTATTTTTCATCTTTGTATACACTAATTATACATATACCATTATGTGTATAATCTTCGAGTCCTAAAGTAGGTTAGGGCATGCGGCACTGACACATGATTAATCCATTTAAACTCTTTTCATCAATCCATATAATGTAAACTCTCTCATTCTTTTTTTTCTTTTAACATGTAAAGCATCACATTCAAATCTAAAGCAAAAAAAAAAGTTGAAGAGAAAGTTTACCTTTTTAGCCCAAAACCTCAAATATTAATCAATGACTCAATCATAGCTTAGTTTCTGTAAATGACAGTGGAAAGCTGTAAAACTAATTAAACTCAACTCAGAAATTAACTACGTCTAAATTAAATAGAAAATGTACTCAAATCATAGTTCACTAATATTGGTCGGCAATTATTATAGTGGACCATAAATAAGTATTTTTGTCACAAACTTTTTTCTGTATGTGTGTGACATAAACTAGTAATTCTGATCCATGAAGAGTAGAAAAATAGTGAAATTTAAGATTCCACAGCAAAACAATGAATTCGAATATCTTACTGCTTCTCGAGAAACGTAGAAACAAAAAGAAATTGCGAAAAATCCTCTTTCTGCAAGCTTTTCACAGAGCTTGTGTGAAAGTTATATTTACTTTTACAAAAATTCAAGAAATAATATATAAATATATTTCAATAAATTTAAATGGAAAAAAAAATTTGAAAATAAAACACGGAAAACAAATTTTGCAGGTAATGATAAAGAAAGGACAGATTTCTTCGATTTAAAGAGAAAATTTTATTTTAAAAATAGCAGTAAATGCCATTTTTCCTTAGCGGTAGGGTTCCATTTTTTCTCTATTTTATTTTATTTTAAAAATTTATGTGTTTCAAATACACAGAGAGAGGAAGATAATCGAGTTTCTCTTGTCCACAATCTCTCTCTCTCTATTTCTCTATCTCTACACTTCTAGGTATACTTTTATTTAATTTCCCAAGTTCTTGTTTAAGTTCTGTGTAGTAATTTGTTTTGCTACCTTTTATTTTGTTTCTTTAAGATTCATTTCACATATAAACCAGAAAACAGGATATAGATTGTCTCTTGGGTTGAAGCCAAAGAAGGAAGTTAATAATATATACACACACACATACACACTCAAAATCAAAGAAAGTAGTTTGGATTATACATATAGAGAGGCTCATTTTCTTGTATGTTTCTGTTTAATCTTCTCTTTTGTCTCATTTTTTGATATGTCTACATGTATGTATCTATATATATAGATCTGAAAAAAGTTTGTCTATTTCTTATCTTTTTTTGCTTCTTTTTTTCCTTTCAGGGTTTTGTGATGATGAACAAAGACATGTTACTTCATCAACAAGTACAACAACAAGAGGAGAATATGTCGAATCTAACATCAGCTTCTGGGGATCAAGCAAGTGTCTCTTCGGGAAATAGAACTGAAGTAAGTGGTTCTAATTACTTCCAACAACAACAACAACAACAACAACAACAACAACAACAACAACAACAACAACAACAGTTCTTTGTTCCTGAAGCGCAGCCTCAAAAGAAGAGGAGAAACCAACCAGGGAATCCAGGTTTGTGTGAAAAGAATGGTTAAAAGGAGAAAAATACATTTTTTTTCTTCTTGGTTTTGGACTGTTTCATTATTCCAATTATTTGATACAGTCATCTTCTTGAAAAATTATGGGTCTTCTCCCAAAAAGAATATTCTTTTTACCCTTTTTGTTCTCCTTTTTATCATCTCTATTCTAAACAAAGAAAACAAAACAAGAACCAAGATTGAAAAGAAAAAAAACCCCAACTTTCTTAGTAATTCCTTTGAATTTTCATACATGTGTATTGTTTGAATTTTCTTGGGCGTGGTTACTAAAGTTTTACTCTCTCTCTCTAATTACTATTTAGCTAAAATCAAATGATGATTTAAAAATATTGTAATTTTATTAGTGTTTCTTGAGTTTACTGACAATATATGGTTTCATATGTTTTCATTTTCAGACCCAGAATCAGAAGTGATAGCTTTATCACCAAAAACACTAATGGCAACAAACAGATTCGTGTGTGAGATATGCAACAAAGGATTCCAAAGAGACCAGAATCTACAACTTCACAGGAGAGGTCACAATCTGCCATGGAAGTTGAAACAAAGATCCAACAAAGAAGTGATAAGGAAGAAAGTGTATGTTTGTCCAGAAGCAAACTGTGTCCACCACGACCCATCTCGAGCTCTTGGTGACTTAACCGGAATCAAGAAGCATTTCTGCAGAAAACATGGAGAAAAGAAATGGAAATGTGACAAATGTTCAAAGAAATATGCTGTTCAATCAGATTGCAAGGCTCATTCTAAGACTTGTGGCACCAAAGAATACAGATGTGACTGTGGCACTCTCTTTTCTAGGTAAATAAACTCTCTTTTTTTCACCTCCTTTCTATTTTTGAAATGATTTTAGAATATAGTAATTACAATTAATACTTGTGGGATGTGGTGGTCTTGTAAGAATTGGACGGACACATGGTACAAAGTTTTATCTGTTGTGATATGAGTAATTTCATTTAATTTCAAAGAGGACAAGAAGGTAGCTCAAAAGAATCTTCATTTATAATATGGAACTAGTTCAGAGTACTTTTCCTTTTCTTTGTCTGAAAAAAAAAATATATAATTTATTTTTTTCTTTTTCTTGCATTAATCATGCATCTTATAATTATAAACATATGTGATTGCTAGTTGCTACATGCTTTAGATGGACCACATTACTTTCAGTTTCATAGCTTCTCTCAAAGTGAAAGACTTATTTATTTATTTTATAAATTAACGTTAGTTATTGATCATTTACGGTTGTGGTAATTTTAACAGGAGGGATAGTTTCATAACTCATAGAGCATTTTGTGAAGCGTTAGCAGAAGAGACAGAAAGAGAAGTAGTAATACCACAAAACCAGAATCATCAACCAAACCCACTTTTGATTCATCAACCTTCTTCTTCTTCTTATCATCAAACACAACCAAAAATAAACGTCTCAACTTCAAATTCTTCTTCCTCCCACAATATCCTTCACTTCGAAACGAACAACAACAACAACAACAACAACAACAACAATGGTACTAATAATAGCAACAACCACCATCTCCATACATTTCCAATGAAGAAAGAGCAACAACAAAGCAATGATCATACCATCAATTACCACCAACACCATAGCATCCCTCCTTGGCTTGCTTCACAAGATATCACATCTTCAAACGCTAACCCTAGTAATAATGTAAGAGGAGGAGGAGGTTTGTTTTCTCTTGCTTCTTCTTCTCCGGCTATGTCAGCCACTGCTTTGCTCCAGAAAGCAGCACAAATGGGTTCCACAAACTCACCTCCTTTACCACCACCAACCACCGAATTTGAGAGGCCAGCTCATCATCAGACCAACCTCATGACCACGACAATGGCGGAGATGATGACGTCACCATCTGGATTCATCAGCTCCAACAACAATAATCAAGTTTTGTTTCAAGACTACAATGCATCTGGTTTTGATCATCACCGTGGAGAAGAAGCGTTCGATGATACATTTGGCGGTTTATTGAGAACAAACGTGAATACTACAACCTCTTCAAACGCAGGATCAGACAAGAATAAAAGCAGTGGAGGCGGTGAGGGTCTGACGAGAGATTTCTTGGGGCTAAGACCATTAATGTCTCATAACGAGATTTTAAGTTTTGCTGGTTTAGGGAATTGCATCAATGGCTCTGCTTCTGATCAGCTTCATCCTAAGCCTTGGCAGGGTTAGTTGTTATTAGGTTTTTTTTGCTCATAATGATGTTATAGCTAGTGAATCTATCTAAAAAAGAGTTTATATTAATATGTGTATATACATATGTAGTCTATAATTTTCTTTTTTTTCATATTTTGTTCTTCGGATTATAAACTTTATATGTTGAATGTTCACCTAGGATAATCACAAAGGTGCAAGTTCATACAGAAATATTTGATTAAATCGTTATGTTTATTCGGTTTTGCTTCTGATTTTATTTATCCGTGATAAAATAATAAATACAGATGATTAAAAAAAAGTGATAATGGGATAAAAGTTAAAAGTAAGATGTATCACGTGTAGTTTATCTTGCAAGTTTTCATAATTGGTCATGGTTGTGTCTTTCTTAACCATCTCTCTTTTAATTTGTTTTTTTTAAGAAACAAAACAAACAAATCAAATTGATTTTACATGAATAATTTTAATTGTCAAGTGGCTCAGATTCATAATTTTACTGGCCTCATTTGATCATTTGATGAAGTAAGACTACATTACATCGACTTTAATTTGCCTCCGAGTTAAACACTTTTCTTCGAAAATGTAAAAGAGCCAAGTGTTTTTCAAAAAGTCTTCTTTCTTTCTTTTTTGTATTTTTTATGATTACTTACAGAATGATTAGCTAATTGAAACCTAAAAGAAAAGTGATAAAAGGAAAGATCGAGAAGAGAGACCGAAATATAAGGAACTAATTATGAAATGTGGCACATGAACAGAATAAAGTAAAAGGAGGGTATGCATTGGATTCGACCCACGGGTGGTTCATTTTTGGCTTATAAACCTATTCCGAAAACTGGAAATGCAAAAAATTTTATAGAAGACAATTTACTTCATATACATATATGTATACATCGATACATTTATAATTTTTTTTTCTTTATATATTCTCATGCACAGGGCCGTCTCAAACTTTATAGAGGTCCTGTTCAAATATCAAAATTAGGCTCTAAATATTTTTAGTTTTTAAACATTAATTATAAAAAATTATCTATAACTTATCGTAATGAATAGTTTATAATCACAAATATTCTTTTTCTTTTTATTTTTTACAACAAATAAAATTTTATTACTCAAAATTTTTTCATTCATACAATTACAAGTAAAAAATTATATTTAAACAAAGTCATTCTACTTCTCGATCAAAGAAGAATCAAGTCGAGTCTTTTTTAGTTTTGTTTTGTAACATGAAGAATAAATTTACTTAAAAATATAATAAAAAGAATGTTTAGTATATTATACATCATAAACAACATATCACTAAGTAAATAAATAAAAACATGAAAGTACTTTAAGATGTTGTCATGAATGATTCAAGACTACAAATTGTGAAACTCCAATATTTGCTATGAAAGTGTTTGCAAAAACTTTTTTTTTAGAGAATTGGGGAAGAATTTGTTTGATTTTTTTAATATATACCAAATATAATTAATAAATAATAACTAAATGTAGTAAGTAAAAAAATTTCACCTAATTAATATTCAAAAGCTCTTTTCTTTTAATATTAACAATTGATATTAATTCCTACATCATTTTCCTATGCTAATTATTTATATCAAAGGTAAGTAATCCTTAATTTAGTTTTTTTATTTTGTTGTCTAAATAGAATGATTTTTTAAAAAAAATCTTTAATGGTTATATAAATATTTTTAATAACATATACTTATATAAAAAAAATATTTTTGGATCTTCTTAAATTATGAGCCCTATTCGACTGCACTACTTACACAGCTAAATAGACGTCCCTGCCCATGCAGCAACCCAAGTGGGATCCAACAAACGATAGGGATATATCACGTTTAGCTTTGTGGCATGAAATGTAAGCAAATTAATATATGTATATCTATATATATATATATATCACACATGCCCACAACTTTATAATTATGGTATTGTTAATAATACGTTATAGGCTTATAGGCTATAGCTAGCCCTTTTAACTGATGATTAATTCAATTTGCATCCCTTTATTAATTAAATTACTAATGACAATTGAAAATTAAAAACTGTTTATAGGCTGAAACATATCCTGGAATTATTCTTCAATTCATTATCAAATTCAGTTATATATGGTTCAAGGGTATATAGAAAGTTGATATGGTTACAAATTAAATTAAGGAACTATTTTTTGGGGTTTATTTTGTGAGGCCGTCGCTAAAAGAATGATATTTTCACTTGCAAAAAAGTATGGAAAATGATTGAAATAAATAAAGATGTCTTCCTGTTTTTCGACGAGGCGGATGTGACATTTTTTTCCAACTAGTGGCAACAAAATTCTTATTTATTATAGCTTTTTTTATTGTCGTGAAAATACTTTATTATACAACAACCATTACACAGAGAGCCATTTTATTACATAAGGTAGAGTCTTTATTCTAGCTAGTTTGGCCAGGCTAACTTGCTGCTATGAACATAAGCAAAACTATAGTTATTTGATCTTGCTACAGACTTTACATCTTTAACACAAGTTATAATGGACGTTTCTACCCTGTCTTCTTTTAAGTGTGATTGCTGACTGAGCATTTTATACCGACTTGATCATCACCTAAGAAGAGGACATTGTTGTACCTTAACTTATGCATTGCCAGTACAACCATACGTAAGGCTTCCACTTCTGCTTCAAGAGGCGAATTCAGTATTGAAATAGACGCTAATCCTTGAAGGATTTGTTGTTGTTGATGTGTGAGGCACCATGCAATCCCCGCATGTTCTCTCTGATGACCATGATGCATCTACAAAACAGAGTAATTGTGAGTTGTAGTCTAAGGATATGGGAACCTTTATGTTTGGTATGATGGTCTGTTGAACATTAGTATCTTGAGCTTCTTCCCAAAGTTGTTTTTCCATGGAAGCTCTTCTTATTATTATGGGAATAGCCTCTCTGGAATTATTAAAAATCAGTTTGTTCCTCATTTTCCAAATGTTCCATATAATAAAAGTATAGTTTAGCGTCATAGTTCTTTTGACCAGCATTTGATAGAAAGTAATGCAAGTTGCTACGTAGAGAGTTTTCAAGAAGCTGTTCACCTGAGGGCGTTGGCATAGGTGCTAGTTCCCATATTTCTCTTAACACTCTACATTGAAACAACAAATGATTAGTAGTTTCTTCAAATTCCCCACATAAAAGACAAGTCTTATCTAGATGGATCCCTCTATGAGATAAATTAGCAAGGACTGGAATAGTTGAATGGATAACTCTCCAGCAGAATAATTTCAATTTTGGAGAAGCTCCTAATTTCCATATCTTATCATAGAGGGATTTGACTTGGACTTGCCCATCATCTAAACTTTCTGATTCACTAGATATACTATTCCTCAATTGGTGTTGTAAGTGATATCCTGTTTTAACACTATATTCACCATTTTTTGAATGTATCCAAACGAGGGTATCACTTACTTGAGCCAAACTCAGTTTGATAGCTTGAATCAGAATGGAGTCCGACGGGTTTACTAGTTGATCCAGCTTTTGTGTATTCCAGTGCCCTGTACCTGAAAGAAGTAACTCACTTACATCCATATTAGGGTGAGTAATAGATCCTAAACTATGAGCAGGCCTAGGCTTATCCCAATTCAACCAATTATCTTTCCAAACCCTTATGTTCTTTCCCATACCAACTACCCATATGGTTCCTTGTCTAAGCAATTCTTGGCTATGGAGGATACTTCTCCAAGCATAGCTACTACAACGATGAGGGAATGCTTCCAAAAATCTACTTTTGTGGTAGTATTTTGCTTTGAGCATTCTAGCCAACAGGGAGTTTGGATATGTTAAGAGTTCCCAACCCTGTTTTGCTAACAGAGCAATATTGAAATCTCTAAGGTGTCTAATACCCAAACCTCCACCCTGCTTAGAATTTGTTAACTTATCCCAAGCTACCCGCTATTTTATTCTTTTTTGGATCCATAGACCACCATAATTTTCTCATGGTTTGTGTAATCTGATTTGATCTTGAGGGTTCTCAACATTGTTGCTTCGGTAGGAAAGGTTTGGGTTCGGCCGGTAGTTGTTGTTGTAACCTTGGTTTCCAAAATTTCCTCATATGTAGTTCACTTCCTCTTGATTTTCCTCTGCTCTATCCCCAATAAACTCCAAGTTAGGATCATAATTAGGTCCCACGGCATCTTCTACGGCATGAACTCCTCGTTGGCTCTTGAGTAGTTGTGACATCATACTCTTGAGTTCGGCGATTTGTGCAGATTCGGATGACGATCGTGTGTTGTTGATGGTCTTATTGTAGTCTTGACATGAGTTAGGGTCACTCGCAGCGAGGTTCTCAATCAATAGCTTAGCTTCCGGTACAAGCCTAGTCATGAAATCTCCGTTACTCGTGGCGTTCAAAGATGTTTGGTGCTTGTAGTCAATTCCATTGCAGAAAGTGTTCCACAAGTTCCCTTCGGTGAAACCGTGATTAGGACAATCTCTAGTGTATTCCTTGAAACGTTCAAGAGCTTTGAAGAATGATTCGGTTGCTCCTTGCTTGAAACTCGAGATCTTGTTCCTTATAGAATTCGATCTCTGCTTAGTTTAGAATTAGTTCAAGAAAGCACCTTTGTATTCGTCCCAAGTAGTAATGGATTGTGGCGATAGAGACTTCATCCATCTTAGGGCCTTATCATTTAGAGAAAATGAAAAGAGCTTGCACTTCAAGTAGTCGGGAGGAACTCCGTTGGCTCGAGTTGTACTGCAAATCTCTTCAAATGTGTCGATATGGTCTAAGGGATGCTCGGATGGGAGTCCATGGAATTAATTTTGTTTTACCAAGGCAACGATTTGAGGCTTGATCTCGAAATCATTCCTTTGAGGTGGTGGTGGACGAATTTGATTCCTATCCAAGAAGAAAGCGTC
The DNA here is from genome assembly GCA_963576765.1 of Draba incana. Lineage (NCBI taxonomy): Eukaryota > Viridiplantae > Streptophyta > Magnoliopsida > Brassicales > Brassicaceae > Draba > Draba incana. Next base: position 14,038,291 of record OY755207.1, read on the forward strand.
GGAAGAGTCTATGTCTCCGATAGTTTGGTGTTGACAAAGTTAAATGAGTTGAGCTTGTCTTTGGTGAAGAGGATGCTGGAAATTTGGGTCTCCTTGACGATTAAAGTGTTGAGGTGGCTGTTGGTTTTTCAAATCTCTAGGTGGCACGAGATGTTGATCTTCTACGCGAGGTTGGTGTTGAAATCCTTCCGGTGGAAGGTCATCTTCTCCGTCTCGGGCAGGTTGATTGTTTCGGCCTCTTTGGGGCTGATTCTCATCAAGGTTTCTTCTCTCTAGGGCAGCGAGCTCTCTCTTTCTTCTTCGGTTTGATTTTGTAAATCGGCCATCTTTTGTTGTCGAAGTCTTCTTAGTGTGCGTTCAAGCTAGTCGATTTCTTGCTCAGGTTCTACTAGAATTTTCTTGTTAGAAAGTCTAGTACTAGGCATAAACTCGTGAAACACACGTAGAAAGAACGAGGAAACAAAGTGTTAGAAATTGAAATAAAAGAAAACAAAAAAAAAAAAACGAAATTGAAAAGAATCATGCAACAATAATGATTGATTTAATCTAGGAACCTTAGGATATACCGCACCATCTAGAACTCATAACACAAAGGTATAATCATTCCACTTTCGTGGCTCCGACTACTATATTTCATCACCCTAATAGACTCGGCTTTCACGTGGTTATTACAAGGTGAAAATATGCAAGAAAAGTACGGGTTATCATATTGTTCACCGAACTCCTTAAGTAAACTTTTAGAATGTTAAGACGCTTGGCTCATCAAATTCTAGTTCCGGTTAATATAAAAGCTTTTGGAATCTATATCAACCTAAGATCAAATCGCTAAATGCGTGGTAAAGCAATTATGCATAGAGTACAAGTAAAGATGAATATTCTATTATTATCCCTAAACAATCGTCAATCAATTGTCGAATTATGAAACTCATTGAAAACCTAAAACCTAACAAGTGAATTACTCGGACATGGTGCACGAAAAACAACAAGTAATAGATTAAAGCATGATGATAAACTTTATTAAAAGAGTAGGGATAAGAAGATTGTTCTCTATAGCGAAGTACAAAGCGAGATCATCCACCAAAGCTCCTAAATCAAACTCTATGATCAATCCTCCAAAGGAGGCGTGGCTGCTGTTATCTATAGGTGAAAATTGTTTATAAATTTTAGCACACCCTAAACAAGAGGCTAAAAACAAGTATTTATAGTGCTAAGGTCTCCTAGGGTCTCCATGGGCAAAACAGTCTTTTCAGTCGAAACTGCCTTATCTTCATGAGTCCAACCAACCTCCTCTCCAAGGCTCGTGATGGGCTTTAATAAGACTCCAATTTGGGCTAAGAATGGTCAGGAACATCGGCCTTAAGGTCCATCAACGTTTGACTTCATTCTGCACCTTCTTTATCTTCGAGGCAGCTTAACATGTCTTCAGTAAATCCAGCGTATCTTCTAGCTCACAGCTTCAAATAAGATAATTAGAGTTTCATTAGAAAGCTGACTCAAAGGGCTTGAAATGGAGTAATCGTTAATCAAAATCAAAGTTGATTTGGTTGTCCGTCTGTAGCAAAACTTTGGGCTCATTGCTTCTGTCCAAATCGGCAAAGTGTGATATCTTGAGAATTTCGTGGCTTGGACTAATTCTTTGGCTTGATAAACTTGCTGTAGCTTAGAATACACCTCTTTATGCTCTTTTTGCTCCATTTTGATGATTTTTACTGTTAACACTTTAAAACTACTAATACGAGGAAAAACTACCTCTTTGGTGTAAACCCTTATTAAAATACTTAAGAAATACTATAAAATAGGTAGTAAAATATTAGGTATATCAAACATTTAGATCGGTTAAGGTACGTGGAGCTCCAAAATACGCGTCCCATATCCAAAGATCATATGAAGCTACAGCCTCTAAAACAATTGTGGGTTTTCCGGATCCACATGAAAATTGCCCTTTCCAAGCAGTGGGGCAATTTTTCCATTCCCAATGCATACAATCGATGCTTCCTATCATCTAGGGAAATCCGTGTTTCTCTCAAATTACAAGAAGTCTTTGAAGATCCTCTTCGGTGGATCTCCTTAGGTACTCATCTCCGAACAAATTAAATATTCCTTCGATAAAATGTTCCAAGCATAAACGAGCAATTGGTGCAGCGAGATGGAGGTTTATTCGTCAACATGATCAGCCGCAGTACCATATGCCAGTAGACGAATTGCTGCTGTACACTTTTGAAGGGCCGAGAGACCACGCCTTCCGGTAGCGTCTTTCTTTTGTCGGAAGTATGTAACTTCATTGGAAAGCCGATCAACAATACGCATGAACAAGTGTTTGTTCATTCTAAAATGGTGTCGAAATAAATGAGGTGGGTATGTTGCATCGTCTTTGAAATAATCGTTCCATAAACGCTCGTGTCCGTCTTCACGATCTCTCTCAATAAAGGCTCGTTTTTTTTCCAAGCGGGTGCCTCATGATTATCACAATATTTAGTGTATAGATTCTCAAATGCTTCAGAGAAAGTTTCCTCAAAATATTGATCATAACTTTGATCAAAAAAATCCTCGGATTCGTCAAACTGATTATTTGATGACGATGCCATAATATATATGTGTTGTGAATTTGTTTTTCAAATAAAAGAAATAGAAGAGGGAAAAGAGAATTTGTTTGAGAAGAGGAGAAGTAGAATTTGATTGAGGAAATAAATGGAGAAAGCGAGAAGAATGAAAGAGAGAAAACACTTTTCAAGCAGAAATGAAGTTGCAGTTGAACAAAATTCACACATATATAGCACAAAGTAGAAAGGTAAGCATAAATTATACAACTCAATAAAGCAACAAAGATACAAATACATGTGACTTTCGGAGACAAAAGAAAAAGACATGTGAACACAAAACTGTACAATGAAACAACACAAAAATGTTCACATGTGAGCAGCATGTCCTCTTGTTACTTGCACTGTCGAAATGGTCACATGTGAGGAGGCTATTTTGGCACATGTGAGCAGCATGTTTTGTCACCCTCCGGTAGTGCAATGTCACCAAACTCTACAATGAAACAACACAAAAGCATGTCATAAAAATTAGAAAAGTTGAAAGGGTAAAGTTTGAGCAGAGCTACAATATGTCTAACCTTGATGATGTTGTTTGCAGCTTTAGAAGTTTGACTCTGCATGAAGCAGCAGATGGTACATGCCAAAATAAACAAAGAAGAGGTTAAGTCAAATCCAAAATAGCTATACGAGAACAGTGCATATAAATAGGTAATAAGGACATCAAACAAGTTTAGTAAGTTCATTAACTTAGCACATAAACAAAAAAATAAGTACTGAACAGTAATGAACTGTAATTAAACATTACCCGATTCTTTCATTTCAAAAACAAGTTTTCATACAAGCAGAAAACAAGGAAATACGAGTAGAAGTACACAAAAAAATACCAAAGGTAATACAAGCATAAGCATACAAGGAAATACCAAATCAAATACAAGCAGAAGCATACAAAGCAAATACTAACACTACTTAGACAACAAGTCTGAAATGAATTTTTTCTTTAGAGCCACTTTAACATCAGAAAGTGGTTTTGTTTTCATCAGCAAACTTTCTAACAATTTCTTGTTAGAAAGCTTGTCTTTCAAACATAACTCCTTTTGTCTAATCTCCCACATGTTCTGAAACTGTAACATATCCTTCCTTTCTTCTTCCACAGTGCTCTTGTTGGTCACTGTCCTTTTTCCTTTAGCCTTTGGAGCCTTCACACCAGCTGGCCAACCCAAGACTTCAACCTCTTCAGAGGGGCATCTTGAAGTCTGTGAAGACCCATCCTCAACCTTCCTTCTCTTCGAACTCCCTTCACCTTTAGTACAAGAAGAAGCACACCATTTATGCTCATGCCTTAGCTCCAGCCAAGCATGTTCAAGTATGAACTTCTGCTTGTGATCACTGAAGAAGATATCCAGAGCAAATTTCTGAACATCATCATCATTTCGACCACTTTTCTTTTGGGCTTTTGCTGCCTCATAATAGCCTACAAACTAGCTTACATGGTCATTAATCTTCCCCCACCTTTATTTACAATGAGGAGTGTCTCTTGGTTGAATACCAGCAAACTCTGGAATCTTTGCTATACTTGAGTTGTAATTATCTGCAATGCGTTTCCAAAACTCCTTTGCTCTTTGCTCATTTCCAACAAGTGGATCATTGCTGGTATGCAACCAAGCACTGATCAACACAAGATCTTCTTTGATTGACCAACTCCTTCTTTCTCTACATGGTTTCTCAGCTGTGGCTTCACCTAGGTTACTAAAGACAAAGGTTTCTGATGATTTAAGGTCTATGGTTGGTGAAAAACCCTCAAGGTCTACGTGGTTATCTTATTGGATGTTTAAGAGGTTCATAAACCCTGAAGACTAACTAAATGGATTCGTAGAATCCATTACCTAGTTTCTGGTTATGGTATGTGGTCTGGTTGTAGGGAAATGTGGTTATATCTAAGGAAAAGGAAAGAAGAAAATGAAAATGAAAATGATAGAAGAAAATGAAAGGGACTGAGCTCTGGTTCAAGGGAGTTCTCGTTATATAGAAGAAGAGTTTGAAGGGAGTTCTGGTGGAAATGCATTTAATTGTTATTGTGTTTTGACATTTATTTAACTTTCACATTACTGGTTTTATCAATGCATTTAATTTTGACAAAATAGGTTCTGCTGAAAAAAATTGAAGGCTAATTCGTGTTTAAGTTGATACGTACAGGTTCTGCTCAATTTTTTAGCAATGAATAACATCCAACAACTATTCACTCACCATTTATCATCATCACTGTACACAACTACAACAGCTAACAACCAATTTCCATACCATAATTGCATATGCAGAACTGCATCTAATACCAGTCGTAATCAACAATAACAACGCATTTATCACATAATATAAATACTAATGTTTATACCTAATATAAATCTAACCACTTGCAGACGTAAATCAAACTATGAATGTCAAATGCAGATGAGTAACAACATATACCAACTAGTTTACACAAAACACACTTAATTTGCCAGCAATGCAACACACATAATCTACCAACAATTTCAGTAATTAATCTGTTCATACAAGCAAATTAATCAGTCACATAACAAACAAGATGGGTATGAGGCAAAAGGAATATGGTTACCTTGTTTTCAGTTTTCAGATTCCTAAATGCAGTATCACCCGCCTTCAAAAATTTCCCTTTCACCTTGCACATAATTGAAATAAATTACATTAGAAATATAATTAAAGAACTTAAAGAAACATGAAGAACAAATGGAACCTCAATCAATTATCATTACCATACACGAAAAAACACCAGAACATGTAAAGATAACAATAAATCGAATTCAGAAGCATCATTGTTCGTAAATGAATCTAAGAACAGATAACTTATTTTCTTTTATGCAAAGAACCCTAAATGATTTTTGGTTTGAATCCGAGAAGTAGATGAACAGCAATATGAAACATATCTATGACAAATTGCATTACAAAATCACAGAGTAAAATACAATTAAGGTATCATTACTTGCCTAAAGAACCCTAATATCTATTTCAACAAAAACTCCCAATTTCATTCACATGCAAAACCTTAAATCAATTTGCTTTTTAGATTACATGCAATCTTTACTAATACACTATGATTTACACAGATATGAGACGAATCTTACCAGATTTTGCCGATTGTTCGCTGATTTGGAACAAGTTCCGAATGAATCTCAAAACTGTCAATTGATTTCAGACGAAATCCAATGGATTTCACATAAAAGTTGATTGATTTCATCCAAAATCAATCGATCTTCTCTGTGTTTGGTTTATTTTTCAAGAAGAGAAAGGGGATCGAGAGAGAGAGATATAGCAAAGGAACACGGGGGAAAAATGGGAATAGTCACAAAATTTATTTTTTTACCTTTTATATTTTCTCTCCTCCTCTCAGAATGTGCCACGTCGCCTTATAAATCAGGTGTTAAAACACCTAAAATTAGCACCGGTTTTAACTTTATAACACCCCAGATCTTTATTTTATTAATTTTACCCCACTAAAACCTCCCTAAATACCACCTATAAACATGCTCTTAGAGGGATTTTAAAAATTCATCCAACCAAAAGTTTTTCCGACCAAGTAAAATGGTCTACAGGATACAACCAACCAAATTTATTATGACATTACTTCAATATTGGAAACAATTAGAGAGAAGAGAAACTGAAACATTGCTTCAGTATTGGAAAGTAATGCATTTACACTCATAAAAACCACAATAAAAGATGTGCAGCAAAAAGAAAAGGGAGAAGAAGAGAAGTGCATAATTCAACTTGACAAAAAGATGTGCAGCCCTTTCCATTCCGGCAGTACAATGCACGTATGTAACTCCTCCAATTTGCTTAGCCTCTTTGTACAGTGATACGTGAAGTTTTAAACCCAAATAGTATCCGCAAGTGCACAGACAAAAGCAGTAGTATTTTAGGTATCGAATCCTCAGGGACCAAGGTCACACTATGAAAATATGGACTATTGTTTAAAGCTAAGATAAAAATGGGATTGGTTTGAAACGAAACAATGAACGAAATACCAATTAAAAAATGATGTAAATTCAATAAGATAAAGACACTAGATTAGAGTCATTCGCCAGTGACTTCGGATTAAGGACTGAGCAATCTATTCAGGATTCAATTTAACGCAATCTAGAACTCGAACATGAATGTAATATTGCCTCACTGTCGTGATGCATCAATATCTTTATCTAACATCCTAAATGCATAAACTGTCGTTCGAATTCAGAGATGAAGATAAGCATTAACAATTTGTTTCGATTTGTTCACAATCGATGGTAACAATCAACTGTCGTTGGTTACACACCGATTGCTCATCAACGGTTTATCTAGCAACCTAGAGCACTGTCGTGAATAAGTTAATCCTAAGATCATAGACTAGGTGATCAAATTAGCCTAAGCAGTATGAATCCCGATTGATGAAGACAAATGATAACATTTCCTATTTTGCTCAGTCACTATCATCCTAATCCACCATTGAAATTCCCTAATCTAGCTATGAGACTACTCAAGCATAATGGAATCAATCACAACAAAGACAAAAGGAGAATTCATAATCAAATTAAAGAGAATAAAGTTTAGAATTCTTCTCAGAACGATGTCGTGGAATGATCCAGCAAGGAGAAGCAACAAATCGGAAAAATCCCAAAATCGTGAACAGTAACTGTGAACAGTACCGTGAACAGTAATCGTGAACAGTGTTTCGATGAACAGTGTTTTGATGAACAGTGTTTTCGTGATTTTTCCAAGTCTCTTGTCTCAGGAACGTACAATGAAAAATCTCAGAGAAAAAAAATAGAACTTAGGTTTAGGAAAGTGGCTGAAACTTATTTATAGGGAAAATTAGGGCAACTTGGTTTTGGGTGCCCGACCGGTCGGTCTGGTTCCAGACCGGTCGGTCCGTATCCAGAATCGGCAAGTCTTCACGTCGTGGACCGGTCGGTCTTCTCATCAGGACCGGTCGGTCCGGATTCCAGAGAGTTTTGGCTTCGGGACTCGGGTGTGGACCGGTCGGTCCAGTGGTAGGATCGATCGGTCTTGCTTTCACTTGGGTCTTGGGTCTTCACACGGGACCGGTCGGTCCACTGGCCAGACCGGCCGGTCTCGAATCCAGAGAGTTTGGCTTCTTCGAGTCTTCGGGCGAGCAGGTGCTCGCTCCAAACCGAGCAGGTGCTCGGTTTATGAAAAGTGCCATCTTTTCTCCAGATTCGTCCTTTTTGCTCCAATGACCTCCACAGACTCTAATCCATGCATGAGAGCCTCCTAGAACCTGCAAAGACACAAAATAAACTAGAAAGAACCAAAAAGACTAAAGAAATGATAACTAAAAGAGACCAAAATACTAATATATCATACAGTGTGTGAGTGCATTTGTCACTGATTTTAGAATTCATCATGAAGATGACAAAGCATCTCAAAGCATTATGAAGAAGCTGAGAAGAGTCGTCTGTTGTAACACATGAGGCTGAGACAGCATCAGTGCTGTCTGTGATACACAGAAGAATGCAACATTCATATTCAAGCAATTGGTGAAGACATGACTATTAGTATGAGCCTTAGCACAAAAAATCCAAGAGAAAGGAAGCCAATTGGGTTATAGCAAAAGGAGAAAGCCATATGGGCTTGATTGGATGAGAAAAGAGTGATGGGCTTCTGCAGGCCTAATTGGTTAAAGCAGAACTGTCTATCTTGAACAATGTTGCGATATGACTGGAGCAGACTTACTTTATCTGTGTCAGAGCACGCTAACTTGACAAAAAGAAGAGATAAGCTTTTATCCAAGAGACAAAAAGAAGAGAATTATCCAAGAGCCAAGAAGAAGAATTGCTACTGTCTGACGTCAACAGTGTAAAAGCATGACTATAGCAGACATAGTTGCTTTCTGTGTCACAGGACAGAGGCATGAGTCTAATGGACAAGAAGAGGAAAAGTCATTTATCCACAAGGCAAAGAGATTAGGGTTTTGGAGTAAAGCTCCTATAAAAGATAAGGTTCAGCTGAAGAAAATGTTTTGACATTGTTGTCTGTCTTGAATAGTGTTACGATATGACTGGAGCAGACTTACTTTATATGTGTCAGAACACGCCAACTTGACAAAAAGAAGAGATAGGCTTTTATCCATGAGACAAAAAGAAGAGAAGGACTTTATCCAAGAGCTAAGAATTGCTACTGTCTGACGTCAACAGTGTAAAAGCATGACTGTAGCAGACAGAGTTACTTTCTATGTCACAAGACAGAGGCATGAGTCTAATGGATAAGAAGAGGAGAAGTCATTTATCCACAAGGCAAAGAGATTAGGTTTTTGGAGTAAAACTCCTATAGAAGATGAGGTTCAGCTGAAGAAAATGTTTTGACACTTCTTAAACCTAAAAGAGATATTCACACAATTTTAAGTGTGTGTGTAATGAAGTTCTCCCACCAGACAGATTGTAGAATGTGCATTGCTGTTGCAGAGCTACACTTGCTAGAGTGGTAGTTTCTGTTTATTGTGGCACACGGTGTGTGCGTTGCTAAAACACCGGAGAAGATGGAGAAGTCGGAGATCGGTGGTTCGTGTTGCAGAACAATAGCGTCTGTGTTGCACCAATGAGTACAGTTGAAGAACACCGGAGAAGACAAAGAAGTTGGAGATCGGTGGTTCGTGGTGCAGAATGGTAGCGTCTGTGGTATAACAGTGAAGACCCAGAAACGGGTTTAAGGACTGTGTTGTATGCGCTAGTTAGTGCGTATGTGGTACACCAGTGAAGACCTGAAAAAGGGTTCAAGGACTGTGTAGTACTGAGCAGAACAACACTCGTGGAGCTGTTGTGTCTGCGACTCATTGTAAATCTGGAAAATGCATAACATACTCTGTGTATATGATTTCTTACCTAGTAAATGAGATTCTGGACGAGGTCCGGAGATGTAGGAAACGAACCTCGTTAACAAATATCACTGTCTCACTCTCTCTCTGTGTTGTTGCATTACTCTGTTCTTAATATGCTGATGCATCACTCTGCTAGTAATATGTTGCAGTACCTCTCACCCATTTAGATCTAGCACAAGCCAATAGGACTCTCACAGTGTACTAAGCATGACAGGAAGGCGCATTCTCAAATCAAATGCATCAAAGTCTCTGTTACATCAAATATCATAATATGTCAAGTTTGCTTAGAGAATGGGATGACTACTAACTTCCCCAATTACTCTAGTTTGGAAACAGGCATAGGTGGAGAAACAAAAGAAGGTGATTGCCAACAGCCTTTTACGACCCTTCTGTTCTTCATAAACCAATGCTTGCACAAAAGTTAAGTCAAGGAAAAGTGATTAGAGTAAAGATCCCAAAGAGAAAAGGAAAATGTCACACTGTACTAATTAAACAAAACAAATTCAAAGATTTATTGGCTAAATTCTAGTTGAGACTACTCTTCAACATTCTGTAAGCCCTTGTCCCCTTGGTTAATCTGAAAGTTCTGGACAAATAAACTGCTTATCTGAAAGCTGTTTAGCCAATAAGAGAAGTACTGAAAACAGAATTAAAATCAACTCTCATGATCTCTCCTACCTTAATATGCTCGATTAATATCCCATCAGTTAGTGCCAATTAATCAAAAATTCACATCCAAATCATAAAAAAGCATACATCAACAAATAATGGCTTCATGCATTACTACTGCCTAACCTTATTTCACAGTGAATATGCTCAATGTCACTAAATGTCTTAGCATATGCTTGAATATTTTTTATATCTACTCCAAAATATCTGCAAGTATTGTTCAAGGCACTCTGAAAATGATTCTTTGTCACTCAAATTAAATGAAAATGAAAATATCACAGACACAGACAGAAAAATGGCCTAGCAAGCAAAATATGGTTTTAACCCCAATTTTACGAAGCTTGTCAACGTATTTAGGGGCCTAGCAAAGAAGCAGATAGTAAGAATGCCAAGAAAGTAACATAATTTCAACCAAAAAAAAGAGTTCAATATATAACATAAAGATGTTAAAAAAAAGATGTAAGCAAGATCCAACGATTAAATCTGGCCAAAGAAAGTTGAAGTTCATTCCTAGCTCGAGCATGTGATGTAAAACTGAAACGAAAACACAAAGAAATCAATCAATGAGTGAAGTGAGTGAACAAGGAGAAGAAGAAAGGTTAGTTTGCCAATAAGCAAGCAAAAGATTTAGTGTTCATGCAGAAGTAATCTAGATGAAAATAAGAGTAGAATACAATCTAATCAATATCCCAACATGAGACAACAACTAACTGGTAAACTTGAACGAGTCCATTAGAGTTTCCATGGAAACAACTATATATTGAAACGTACCATTACCCATAGCTTGAGTCATGTCTTGGCTATATTCATCAGATTTATCTTCCTTGTTACAGTCAAATCATTATTTGACAAGTTTCAAACAACGCAATAAAAAATCCCAACATTAAAATTAATTAGTCAAGTCTAAAAATTTACAGATGTAAAAGGGGTCAAATACAGAGGACACTGAATTTGTCACTGGCATGATGATTTTGGCATTTGTAAGGTTTTATTTTTGTCTATTTTGTTAATTTACACTCAAATCATTATTGGATTTTCATTTTTTGTTTGTGTATATACATGTGTGCAAATTAACAAAATAGCAAGAGTCATGTGAATCAACACCGTGATTAATGATATGAATTATTTGAATTTTGAAAGAAAAAGGGAAATTATTTTCAGTTTACTTGATTGTACACCGAACCAAAACTAAACCAAAATTTGCGACTTAACTTATATATCTAAATGAGCAACTTAAAAATACCTTTTGTCATCTCAACCTTAGTTTTTGAAATTTAGAAGAATGACTACAATCTCTGATCTCCCAGATGATTTGCTACAGACGAAGATTCTCCCTCAACTTCCGATCTTATCTCTGAGATCTACCTGCAAAAAGTGGAACGCTTTTCTCAAAAACAATATTTTGGCTAAAGAATCAAAGCAAGAGTTTCTAGGGTTCACGGTGATGGATTCTAGGGTTTGTTCATTGAGATTCAATCTCAAAGGAATCCGCAAGAATGATTACGTAGACTTGGTTGGACCATCTATAAAACAAGTAAGTATACTTGATAAAGTCGATATACGTAATATCTTTTACTGCGACGGCTTGTTGCTATGCGTAATCGAGGACAACTCGAGTCTCTTGGTATGGAATCCATATTTAGGGCAAACGAGGTGGATCCAACCAAGAGACGGTTTCTATCGGACCGACAGGTACTCTCTTGGATATGACAACAACCGTAGCCACAAAATCTTGAGGATTTTGGATGATTTTAGCTGCAAAAGCAGTTTAAGCTACGAAATATACGGTTTCAACTCTAGTTCATGGAAGGTTCTTGATGTCACTTCAGAGTGGGATTTCTTGGATCATCAACTCAGCGTTGTGTCTTCAAAGAGAGAGCTTTGGACCGCGTCTTCTTCTACCGTTTCACTCTAATGAAGAAGAGAATGTTATTGTATCTTGTGTTAGAGAAGAGCAGCTCGCCGTGTTATATCAACGCCGGCAGGAGATAATGGAGATTTGGATTACGACTAAGATCGAGCCCAATGCGGTGTCATGGAGCAATTTTTTGAACGTGGATATGAGGCTGTTCGATGGTTTTGATCACATTATGAATTGGTTTACAAGTAGGAGCTTCTTCATTGAGGAAGAAAATAAAGTCGCTGTGGTTTTTCCATCAAACAGATATAAACCGACAGTAATATGTTACATCATTAGAGAAGATGGATACTTCAAATGTGTGAATATCAAAGAAGTTAGGAATGTCTGGAAACCTGATCATGGAAGACATTGTCTCCCACTTGTGTGCTCTGCTTATGTTCCAAGCTTAGTGCAACTGCAAATAAAACAACACGGCAAAAGGAAAAAGCGAAAGTATTAATTAGTTCTCATTTGCACTATATTTGTTTCTTGCATCATCTCCTATTTTCATTCATATGCTTTTTTATGTCCTTTTGAACAAGACCATTGATAATCAATTATGAATTTGTGTTTTTGCTATTTACCATATAATAAAGAACTCGGCTTTTGCATGTTTTTAACCTCTTATATATACCACAATTCATCTCTTCTTTTAATTGCATGGACAAATATACAATGTTACTTGTTCGATTTTTTATTTGTTGTTATGCTCACATGCTCTTTTTCTGTTAACTTTATAGCACTTTGATCCAGAAAAAAATATTGAAAGCTCTCTGGAAACACATACCGTATCCTGACATACCTCACTTGTACATGACTTTTCGAGCACAAGAAGATATAATCATCAAAAATCAAGATTATGCACCAATCTAGACACATTCCTTCACCATTTGGAGATAACAGATGTTGAAGGAGCCTTTTTCATCGGAACTAAAGACAAGATGCATCTTGTCTAAGAGCCAGTATAGTTGTAAATTTGTATAACCTACTGGAAGGTATAAAATTTACCTGAATGCTCAATCACATTGTCGAAATATGTATAATCTACTGGAATGTGATCAAGCGGTCACAACTCTCGTACGTGTGGTTAGAGAACTCGACAGGTTAATATCATAAGCTCCTTATGTTTTGTTGGTTTTGTGTTCATTAGAGTGATTGATCTTATAAGCATTGTTTTTTGCTTTGGCTAATGCTTCATTTTCAACAGCTCTTATACATTAAGATCAGTCACCCTTCAATGAGATATATATACCATTCTTATTCCCATTTTCAGCAGTTGTGAATCTTGATTTTTGTACCATGGTTTTTTTTTCTTCTTCCTATTCTTATTAGTAATCAGTGTATTAGATTGGAACTAGAAAGACTGTTAGTAATTGGTTTAACAAATTCACTATTAATGCTAACTAATATCACACATTATTAGGTTGCTTTTTTCCGTGTGTGTGAAATGGATGTTAAATTAATTCAAACCAAAAAACTGTTTTACATTTGAATGTGTCCTTTGTCCTAAAAGTAAGATAAAACAGAGCATTCTTTTAGAACTAAAAAAAACATAGACATTTTAAGGTACTGGGATGCGAACCACCGGCACATGCCATCTTCATACGTGAGATTTGAATATAGGTTGATAATCTTTTTTTTTTATTTTCTTTTTATCAAGTTTTATTTTATCAACTCCGTTAACTGCGAGGGCTTATTGCTATGCGGCATCAAGGAACACTCGAGGCTCTTGGTATGGAATCCCTATTTGGGGCAAACGAGGTGGATCCAACCAAGAAAAAATTTCCAGTCGGAATACATGTATGCTCTCGGATATGACACCAACCGTAACCACAAAATCTTGAGGGTTTTGTTTGATGATGACTGCAAAAGCCATTAAAGTTACGAAATCTACTATTTTAGCTCTAATTCATGGAAAGTTCTTGATGCCACTCCCGACTGGGATTACTATTCTTATCAATGCGGTTATGTGTCTTTGAAGGGGAACAATTACTTTTTGGCTCAAGATGATATAATAGTGGAAAGAGAGGAAGAAGTAAGATATAAGAAAGACTGAAACTTTTTTACTCTCTTTTGATTATACAAGAGAGAGCTTTGGACATCGTCTTCCTCTACCGTTTCAATCTTATAAGGAAGACACTGTGGCTTTATCTTGTGTTAGAGATGAGCAGCTCGGGGAGTTGCATCAACGCCGGGAGATAATAGAGATTTGGATTACGACTACGATCAAGCCCAATGAAGTGTCATGGAGCAATTTTTTGAAAGTGGATATGAGTCACTTTAAGAATTGCTTTGATGTTGGGAGCTTCTTCGTTGAGGAAGAAAAAAAAATCGCTGTCGTTTTTCAAGTTCACGGATATTTACCGAGAGTTACCTGTCAGTACGATACAACTTAATTACATCATTGAAGAAGATGGATACGTCAAATCTGTGTGTATCAAAGGTGCTACAAATGCCGGGGAACCTGAAGAATTTGGATATGTGACACACAAACATTGTCTCCCACTTGTGTGCTCTTCGTATGTTCCAAGCTTAGTGCAACTTCAAATCAAACAACTAGGTAAAAGGAAAGAACGAGACTATTAATTAGTTTCAATTCATCTTCTATTTTCATTCCTTTGCTTTTTATGTCCTTTTGAGCAAGACAACTGATGAATTTCTGTTTTTGCTATTATGCTATTTAATAAAGAATTCGGCTTTTACTTTTCAATCACCTTCCTCAATCACAATGTAAATTTATATACTAATTCATCTGGTCTTTTAATTGCATGAATAAATAAATTCCTTTTTCAGTAAGAAAGAATCATTAACATCAATGTGAGTTTTTGCCTTTCTTAGAAATACATATGTATATGAAATCTTACTGGGCTATAAATGTATAAGCCGGTTTTGGATATTTTTAACGGTCCCGCATTTTGTGGAAATCTCCGTTTCCTTAAAAAACATTATCAAATTTAATGGGAGTTTTGAAAAGGATTCTTTGAGGATATCCTCAAATCGTAAACTACCATATTTTTTTCTATTTAAATTGTAAAACCTTAATGCAGCAATTCACATCAAACCTAAAGAAAAGAAAAAAACCGTATTGCAGTTTCCAGATGATTTGTTGAAGTATTATTTATAGACTTCCGACAAAGTTTCTGAGAACGATCCGGTCTACTTGCAGAAATTGGAACTCTCTTTGCCAAACTCAGAATTTTGCTGATGTATTTGCGGCAAGACAGCAGTTTTTAGGGTTCACGCTAAAGAAATCTAGGGTTTGTTACTTGAGATTCAATCTACAAGTAACCACCTCTAATGAAGGAGACTTGGATGATCTATCTATACATCAGGTAAGCACTCCTGACTTGATTAGTATCACTCAAGTCTATTACTGTAGAGGCTTGTTGCTATGCGTCGACAGAGACTCGGATCTCTTTGTATGGAATCCATTTTTGGGACAAGTCAGATGGATTCGATCTTTCAAAGAATTCAATAGTAAATCAGATTTTTTTGCTATCGGTCACGACAACGACCTTAATTTCAAAGTTTTGATGTTTTGGGAAGATTTGACCAGAAGTTCCGGTCAAAAATTGGAACTCTACGATCTAAACAACAACTCTTGGAAGTTTCTTGATGATAGTGCTTCTCCGAAATGGGATATATGGGCTACGAAACTTGAAAGCGTGTCTTTAGAGGGAAACACTTACTTTTTTGTTCAAGAGAATAGGGAAGAAGAAGAAGAAGTAGTAGAAGCTAATACAGAGATTCGACATTCTTTACTCTGTTTCGATTTTACAGAAGATAGATTTGGATCGTCTCTGTTACTGCCGTTTGACGGCTCCTGTCGTGAAAATGAGTTTATAGATCTATCTTGTGTTGGAAAAGAGAAGCTTGCGCTGCGTTGTTGTATAACCGCGTGTTGACGGAGAAGACATTGGAGATGTGGATTACTACAGAGATTGATTCCAAAGTGGCGTCGTGGAGCAAGTTTTTGAAAGTAGATATCTCACCGTTCAATGATTTTCCGGCTAATTTTTCAGCTGCCAGCTTTTTCATTGACGAGGAGAAGAAAGCTGTTGCGATTTTCGGAGAAATCGAATCTTATATGACCGTTTGCTACAATACAGCTAATGTCGATGGAGAGTACGGAGACATCACATCAGTTAATGTAGGTGAACTAGAGCGCAAATATTGTCGCCGACTTGTGTGCTCTTCTTATGATCCGAACTTAGTGCAACTACGGATCAACAAACCGTGCACAAAGCAGAAATGTGGTGAAGCTCAAGAGGTTAGTATCATAAGCTGTTTTGTTGCTTCTTCTGTTTTGTGTTTATTAGATTAGATGATTATAGCATTTGTGTTGTGTTGTTAGTTTTATGTTTCTTTTGTGTGTATATTGCTGCTGGTTTTTCTTGTGATTACTAAATGTATTATTTTCGTATTGTATCAGGCTTCTTCTAGCAGAGCATGGCAAATGGAAGAGTAGAAGACAACAATTTGTGCTTTGTTTTTTTTTTTTTTTTGGATTCTTAGAAGTAGTTTTTGCAGCATTGTCTTTTTTGTTTCTTTAAAAGAATCATTAAAACTGAAACTATGATCTTTTCGGTTTATGTTTCATTCTCTATATTAAGACAAATAACTCTTCAATGAGATACCACCATTCTTATTCACTCTTCTCTGATTCTCAATGATATATAAAAACTTATTTGCTTGTGATTCTTGATTTGTCTACCGTGGTTTGTTTTTTTTTTTTTTTGGTCTATTCTTGATTAGTACTCAGTGTATTAGTAAATACTAAATCTATTATATTATTAGAGAGGTAACTATGCACCATAATGAAAGTTGAGTTTTTAATTACAGTGAAATTTTACTTTGTCTTTAAATTATTTTTTTATAGATATATTGTCTTTAAAAAAAATTTTAAACAGATAATATTATTGATATGTATTATGCATATCAGATTTAGATGCAACTGAATCTATTCTCATTCTTATCTATCCGTATATTGTTTCTTATTATATATACCTTCTTTGAGTTGACTTTCCAAGCAACTCATCGTTTGTTCATTCTACCATTAGATTTGTTCTCTAGAAGTAATAACTTCCCATTGTTGTTTTTGAGTTTTAGTTATATTATTTAATTGTTGTAACAAGGGGAGAAAAGAGAGTGAATTGTGATGTATTATTCCATGAGAAACACTAAGTATATATAGGGATACAAAGCTTGGGGAAGAAGTACAACTTGGAGAACAAGCTAGAAGGTTCTAGAACATGGGCCTATAATGGGATCCATCTAATGGATTTATAACACTCCCCCTTGGATACCATTATAGTAAAAATAATCCCTAATACGCAAAAGATGTTGCCTCGTTAAAAACCTTATCAGGAAAACCCAATTGGGACAAAACCATGGTTAAGGGAAAAAGAGTGCAACGCGCTTCTACTCCCCCTGATGAGTACATAACTTGATATCTTTGTGATAAATCGAACTTGATTCTTGAAAGTAACATCTGGAAGTGTCTCTCAAAATAAACCTGCCAAAGTTTCACTTGAACGAATCTGTAGAACATGTCAATCGCCATTCTTCTGCAACCCATACTTCTTTAAGATGATCCATCTTGATTATTCTCTTTGTTTCTCTTGATATCAATAATGTATGATATTCTTTCGGGAGATTGATAGACTTTCATATATCATTGTAATGATAACAATCTTCTTTACATGTCTATCATTTGCGTGTTCTTTGATGTCTCGTTAAAAACCTTTCATAGAAAAACCTAGTGGGATAAAAACTATGATAAGGGAAAAAGAGTACATCCACGCTCATCATTATATTTCTCCCCCTCGAAAACATCTTCTTCTGGAGATGACTTCCGATCATATATGACATCTCTTCGGATGATCATAAGCATAGCCTTGTATGATTGTCATAAGAAATCTCAAATCATTGGACTTCTGGTTCATTACATATTTTTCTTCTTATCATACAAAATCTCATCTTTCAATCATGAAAGAGCTTGATAAATTTCTTAAACATCAGTTTAAGTGTGGTACTTCAGGGCCAAATATATGTGGATATCCTTCTATAAAATCCTACAAGGATCTTTCAATATAACATCACTTTCGTTAGATGTTAAATTTCAGACATCTCAAGATAATCTTATCTTTTCAAGGAATTTTCCAAATCCTTTTTCATATATTATACTGTTTATAAATCTCTTTAGGAGTTCAAATGATGTTCAAATAATCAACATACACTGCAATCCTAACAAATCTTTTCTTAAATCTTTTATAAATATGCATATGCTAATAAGATCATTCTGATAGCTTTTCTTAGCAAATACTCGTTGAAAAGATTCTTGCAGTTTAAATCCTTCTGGGACTATATTATATTATCATCATTGTAGTGCATGTATTAACTCTGCTGGAGTTTTGATGATCTTCAAATCAAGAATTATTTTGATCATTATCTTTTGATAAATCTACATGGGTATACATTTACATGATTATACCCCATGTTACATATTTTCTATTGACTAGAGTTCCCGAGAACATAGTATTGATATTTTTAATCCTTCAGGGATTATAACTATGATATCATTAATCATTTAGGGATTATATCTTTCAAGCATTTTATATAAATGTCATTATCCTGTATTCCATTGCCAGACTTATGAGATATCTCTAAATATTGCTTCCACCATAAGAGAATATACCTCTTCATAAAGTAATCCTTGCCTTTGTGAAAATTTCACTATTTTCACTATCCTTTTAAACTTAAATATTTTTCACTAATTTTACACTTCAGGTGCATGGACTGTTGGTCCAAATATTTCTCTTCAAGAGATTATAATCCCAAGTCTATTTTTTCTTTCCACTTTGGCCAATCATTAATTTGTGTACACATTTCAATAGACTTTCTTTCATGATCCTCTTTTCATAATATCAACTGCTCATAGCATGCAAAATATTACGACGTCGATTTGCTTTTTGGTTCCCATATTATTTCTAACATGACATAGCTAGCTAGCTCTTTTCATTGTCAAGTACTTGAACTTTTCATTTGTCATGTTTGATGTCTCTTCTGGAGATCATTCAAAATCTTTATTACCTCGATTTGGTCATTCTCAATTTTTGCTCCTTTCTTTTACGAGGATTTATATATAGAACCAAATAGGTCTATCACGCTTCATGCAATTTTTAGACTCACTAGCAGTTTGATATAGTCTTTCTAGGACATACATTTAATAGGAGCATATACAGCTGGCATAGGTGATTTCATCACTCTATTGGGATCAGCAAAAGCGTATGACAATTAATACGTCAAGTTTTGCTTATGAATTATCTTTTTGGACTTCTAATGTATATTCTCTAGTCCGAAGATCATTGATAATTCATAGCTACTTATATATTTTCCCAGCTGTTTATTTTCTCCCTCTAATGTTGGAAACTGATTCATTATAATGAGAATATATAAGTCGAGACTTCAATAAATCCTTCTGGGATAGCTCTAGACACTTATTTAATATTCATATCCAACATATATTTTTCTCCTCTTTTGAGGTTCCATCTTATAGCGCTATGGTGGAGCACTTTTCATATTCAAATATCTTTCCGATGGAAATTATTTGGTTTCTGATCCTAAACCAATAATGATAGGGAGACCTATTAGTTATTCATTGGCTTGATGCGAAACAATGGTATTAAACCATTTTGTGTATAAACATAAGCTTCTGGATGTTCAACACTTTATTTCAATGGGTATTCAAACATAAATTCACCATCATTATCAAATAACCTTGCAAACTTCAAGTTGCAGTTTCATGACAAGGATATATGTGAATCTTTAGTTGATGTTTCCATCTAGTCAATGCGTCCATTGAATCGATGCATCTAATGTAACTAAAATACTTCACATATTGGGTGATCAGCCCATAATCATCTCCTTGTATATATTTTAGAAAATTGATAGATTCCAAAATATTTAGACTGGTGAAACTCATATTACCATATTGCTTTCTGCAATGTAGGAAGAATCTTCTCGTTCTTCACTCAATGTCCACATAAATTTTATAATTTCTCGCATCATTATTAAAACCAGGATGACCAATCTGGTTAAGCCAAACATTTAATTTTCAGTAAACTTCTGATTTACTTTTCATTCTCAGTAAAATTCTTGTTTACTATATCTTTTGTCTATATTCTATGAATCTTTGTGTAGTACAAAATAGGTAGATTCTCTTAAATACTTTCAACCTTGGGAAATACTTGGGATTTGAAGAATCAACTAGTCCTTTTCTATTTTGGTGTATGATGTCACATTCGCTTCGGGGAATAGAGTATAACCATCAAGCCGTTTATTTCTAGACTTCAAGTCTCATAATCTTTGATGTGAAAGCTCGTATAAGCTCTATATGTTATCATCTTGCTTTTAAAATTATTCCAAAGAACTCTTGGATCTTTTATATCCAAGCAATGAACATATTCTTCAAGATATGTCACTTGTAGTAAACTTTAACTATAAAGTAGTGAATATAATCTTCAGGATATATCACTTATTATTTATGTGAGATTTTTAATTCTCGCTCTCGAGATGCTAAAACTTCAAGTTTAGTCATCTCGACTTAAATTCCACTCTAGAATCAAAAACATACCCAACTTGGTCATGTATTTTATTATCTTATTTACTTTGTATTCACACTAGATACTTTCATTCTCACATGAGAGAAAATTTTCTTCTTTCTTTCCATTTTTTTTTCTCACTTCTGGTGTTATAATTTCTTAAATAGTTTCTTGAAAGAAACTCATTGACCTTGACCTTTCTAGGGTCTTTATAGTCACTTTCTTAGCTTAATTTGAATAGTGTGACTTTTTTTTCGTTTCATATAAAATGTCACATTCATTTCAGAGAATGGACTATAATCAAATGGATATGTTTTACACATTCACTTCAGGGAATGAACCATCATCAACAAGATGTGGTTAATGAATTTATTGTAAAAATCTCACACTTTCTACCAGTAATTAATTCATTATCCAAACATAGGATCCACTTCAGAGATTATAAATAAATCAACCCGATCAATCGGTTGACCATGACCAACAAAATTACGACGTGTTCGGTTTTAGAGGATTAACCAAACCAAACCATAAAGCTTTCATAAGCTATTGGTCAACAGACCATACCTCATAGATAATTCAGTCATAAAACATGAATAATAAATAGTAAACAGGAAACGAGTCAATCTCATGTAAAACAATTCGACTATAACAATCACAAATCCTCACGCATTCAAACTTTAAATGACCATGCATAATATTAATCAGAACGAATCAATTCAATCTATATATTCAATAAGTGACAAATTTATAGACATGTTAATAATTAAATAAGACTTTTGACTCCACGATCTATAAACAAACTCAAACCTTTTACTCTAGAAATTGGATTTATAATAATGCAACTAGACTTAAGATAAAGCAACACAAAAGTCAATCATAAAGCGTTCTATAATTATACCATAAATATAAATCTGCAACGAATATGATTTGCATGAATAGATCGGATATAAACATGAGATGTAAATAGTACTTATCTTAATAAAGATTGTAAATCAACGACGACCATCTTCAGAGGTTTCCGGTGGTGGTGATGGATCAAGATTTTAGATGAGATGACATAAAGATGGATTAGGGTTTTGCCTATCAATCACAAACAATAAAGCTATCAGTAAAATCAAGCAAATTATGAAACAAATCGATAGTAAAACACTACGCAATCTCTTTCTTTAAATATTCGATTAGATAAATTAATTAATTAAATGTGAGAGGATGCACTTATCTTGATGGAAACAAGGTGAAAGAAGGAGACGTCGCGGAATCGAAGCAAAGTCGGAAGAACGAGATCGAGTCGGAGGTGGTTAGGGTTTTCGTGCTCAGACGGCTAGGGTTTCGTGCTGATAACATGTTGTAACAAGGGGAGAAAAGAGAGTGAATTGTGATGTATTATTCCATGAGAAACACTAAGTATATATAGGGATACAAAGCTTGGGGAAGAAGTACAACTTGGAGAACAAGCTAGAAGGTTCTAGAACATGACCTATAATGGGATCCATCTAATGGATTTATAACATTAATAATATACTTTGTGGCTATTTCACATATTCAGACGTTTTGTTTATTGTTTTGTAGGCTTTGCTTATTTGTATTCCAATCAATCAGTAAGATGGTTATCGGTCGCTGTCATCACACTCGAAGTTGTGACTCTTTGTCATATGATGACGAGTGTGTTGCAGCAATCAAAGAGGCAAGCATGTGGTTTGGATTGGGTTATATACGTGATTTATTTGTTATTATGTTGTCCATTGGAAGTTTAGAAAGACTTTGGTTTGTCTTGCATGCTACTTGGGACGAGTTGTTTGGAATGAATTTGTGTTTACGCAATAATATTATAAAATATGACAATTTATATAGTTTATATATTTTTATAATATTGTTTTCTGATTTGCCTTTAGTTAATGGATATATTCGAATGATTTCCATTCTAGTTTTATAATGAAAATATTATTGGTAAATCCTATAATATTATTGATCTCATTTCTTTGTATATATATGTCCTCTATATACCTCTTCTTGATTTCATAACACCTAACATTTTATTTATTCAATTCTACGTATGTTGCTCTTTTTTTTGTTCTTCTTCTTGACTTTCGTTTGTGTAGTGCTTTCTTGACCGTTTTAGATTAGTCTTCATTATAAGGTTCGTTTGTGTGGTGTTATATACTAACTTTGTTTTGTTGTTTTTGTTGTTGTTTAGTAGGTTTCACGTTTTGATTCGTATTGTGAATCTTATGATTTAGTACTTCCGATCGTCTTATATGTTTAGATTTTGCATATTTATCCTACGATCAGCAAGGTATGCCTTTTTTTTGTATATACACTATTTAATTTTTTGTTCTTTTTATTGATTTTGATAAATTTTTCTAAACATTGTTGTCCAATGAATTCACTGGTTCAAGAAAATACAAGATTTTTTTGGTTAAGAAGCAGTACATGAGACTATTACAAGTGAGTTATCATAAGTCTTAGTTGCATCATATATAGACCCTTCACCCTTTTTAATACATTAACGTTAATAGTAGATATGTTCTTTTTTATATTTCCCCTAGATATGATAGTATCTTCTAAAATAATTATTTTTATTTGTAGTTAACGTAAATAAAAAGTAAAATTTTATAGAAAAATCTTTCGAATTTTCTTATAAAGCCACCGTCCTCTGTTTTTTGTATTCCAAATCTTGCAACTTCTATAAACTCACTTTGTTAATTTTCGTTCAATAGATAAAAGAAAAAAGGATAATCGGATATTCATATTTGATTTAAGTTTAAATATTACAATTGTGATAAACATTACATGTATCGATTAACATGGTATTCTCAAAGTATATAAACTCTTATTCTCTTTAATAAAATATTCTTATTCATTCGTTTGCAAGTCTATTGGCACACCAAACATAATCATATTACATAAGACTTCAAGAGGCAGCAATAGCCATTTAATATGCATGAGAGTGCAGATTTGCTAGAGGAGAGCTTAAAATGGTTTAAATGGTTGATTTTTTGCTTTCTGACATTCATTGCTTTCTAACACAATATGAATGAATATCCGTTGTTTACTCCCATGTTTATTTTGTTTTAAGCAGCAAGAGATCCCGACACAAAAGATGGATAATTTTGATAAGAGGGTCGAAGAGTTTACCTGGAATTTGTAATTGGATTGGTATTTGTAATTAGATTAGCGGGTGGAGGAACTTACCTTGCATTTACAGTCGGAGAAGCAATTACGGGTAACTTAAATTTCAAATTTTCATTTGGAAGTATCCTTAGGTTGAACTAATTTGTATATTGTGGTATACAAATTAGTTGCTAAATTTGGATTCTTTTGTATATTAATTTTTGGGAGGCGAAGGTGCAAAAAGCTTCAAGCGGCTTTGCATACCATGCCATCACAATTGAAAAAAAAAATCACTACAATGGCCTAGAATTAATAAGGAGCAAGTCCAGTTAATAAGGAACATGTTGTTGAAGAAACAAAGAAGATTTATTATTTGAGAAACGAAATTGAGAAACTAAAGGTAAAAACCATTACTTTGATGGATTTGGTCATGTGGGAGTAGGAGCAAGAAGTAAACGTTAACATGGCAACTCAATTTAGCTCTAATGATGCGAGTCAAATGAGCTCATTTGTTCAAAACAATCTTCATAATAACATTGCAAATCAGATACTACTTGGCACACAAGTTGCCATGTCAATTGTAAACATGAACAGAAAATCTACTCCTACTCCCACATGTGTAAAGACAACAAACTAAAACATGTGGGAGTAGGTTTTCTTCTCGAACAAAGTTATAATCCTATCATTTAAACGTTTTAAACATTTAAAAACTGGAGGTATGTTTGCCCTTCAATTCTATTGCTTCGGTTTCAATATTTTTGTTTTTGTTTTTTTAAATTAACTTAGTTTGTCAGATTTATACAAAGCTATTTATTGTGGTAATTTTGTTTTAACTTCTTTTTGGTGGAGCTTATCCCCCAGTCGAGATTTATGTGATTCGATTTTTTTTTTCACGCATGTATACAAGGCTCAACATGCTCAAAAGGCTTTGAGTCCTTCAAAGTCAAAGATGCTGAAGGGATGCTTATCGATCTCGACATGTATATTCCTGCGTTTTTTTTGCTTATAATCTTTTTTTTTTGTTGAACATCCACAATTGTTAAAAGTAGCATTCTTATTAGATAGGAAAAGCTTTAAAAACATACAGCAAAGTTTGGCATCGTCTCCCAATATGCTTTATCTTCACAATTTTGAGTCTTATTTATAGTTAGTACAAGCAAATTAGTTTATGTTTAATCTTGCTCAAGAGAAAATAACATAATGAATCACTCTATGATTGTTGTTAATTACAAATCAAAAGTATCCTTGGTAAATTATTACTTTCGATTTTGTTACATGGTCCAAGCTCATAGATCTTCAAAACTCTATGAATATGAACAAAAAATATAGTAATCCCACAAATAAGCTAAGGATGGTTCTTATTCTTTTAGATGAGAATCCAAGCCATATTTGACAAACAAACAACGTATATGTACCAAATAATCGGTATTGCCCAGTATGTCATGTACCCCAAGTGACATGGCATTGGTACATACGTGTTTAATTTTAATGTTTATTTTCAAAACACAAATTTATGTTTCGTAGATAATTTATCAGGTTTGCCTCAGTGACATAACGAGCCCTGTGAAAAAAAAAAATTCTGAAAATGTAAGTCTTTTTGTGTAAAATTTATAAACTTTAGGACCCTTTTTATAAACATTTTAAATATTAAGGGCCTTTCTGCAAATAAATCTATAGCTAAAATTATGGGGACCACGTGGGGCAAGTGCACATACTGCACAACCTCTAAGTCGGGCATGCAATTTATGATTAGTGTATTTAGAGTAAATGTTCATATAAGTAATTAGAACTTTTGCGAGAGTGAATCAAAGTACTGGTTAGACGAGCACAGGAGATAGATGCTGCTATGGAACTTCATGAGAAGAAGAAGCGTGATGTGTACACAAAAACACGCACCAAAATTAACCGAACACCACTCAGTTAACCAAAAACTTTCACTATAAAACATGAATTAAAACATTTTCATAAGTTTCAACTTTCAATAGAATATTTTTTACACGAAAAAACAACAAACTAAAACAAACCTATTATATCTAACACAATAAATCATTCAATGTTTTGCATGCATTTATGAGGGTTTAGACTCAGATACTAGGATTAGTATATATCCAAATCCACAATTTTAGTCACATCAAATGTTCAAATCATGCAATATTTTATATTCGTTTGTGAGGGTTTAGGCTCCAGTATTAGGGTTTAGTGTTCCTTTAAATCGACAATTTAGTCAAACGGACCATTTGATATTATTCAATATTATTATTAACAGTAGATTTATATAGAATATCATTTCATAAAGATGTTAGTATATATTTAGTGCCCATATAGTTAATTCTATGTAATACAACCCAAATATATTAATTAGTATTAAATACAAAAAAATATATAATTCACAGTAGTAATACTATAAAGCATAACGCCCGCGCAGGGCGCAGGCTAGTACATACTATACCTCAGTAGTCTTTTAATTATGACTTTTGACAAGAATGAATGTGATCTTGTATTGTTGAAGAAAATTTTCCAACATGTGTTCTATATTACAACACAGGGGCGTCTATTTAGGTGTGCAAGTAGTGCGGTCGAACATGACCGATAATTTAGAAAAGCCCAAAAATATTTTTTTATATAAGTATATGTTATTAAAAATATTTATATAACCATTAAAGATTTTTTTTTAAAAATCATTCTATTTAGACAACCAAATAAAAAAACTAAATTAAGGATTACTTACCTTTGATATAAATAATTAGCATAGGAAAATGATGTAGGAATTAATATCAATTGTTAATATTAAAAGAAAAGGGCTTTTGAATATTAATTAGGTGAAAGTTTTTTACTTACTACATTTAGTTATTATTTATTAATTATATTAGGTATATATTAAAAAAATCAAACAAATTATTTCCCAATTCTCTAAAAAAAGAGTTTTTGCAAACACTTTCATAACAAATATTTGAGTTTCACAATTTGTAGTCTTGAATCATTCATGACAACATCTTAAAGTACTTTTATATTTTTTTTATTTACTTAGTGATATGTTGTTTATGATGTATAATATACTAAACATTCTTTTTATTATATTTTTAAGTAAATTTATTCTTCATGTTACAAACTAAAACTAAAAAAGGCTCGACTTGATTTTTCTTTGATCGAGAAGTAGAATGACTTTGTTTAAATATAATTTTTTACTTGTAATTGTATGAATGAAACAATTTTGAGTAATAAAATTTTATTTGTTGTAAAAAATAAAAATAAAAAGAATATTTGTGATTATAAACTATTCCTTACGGTAAGTTATGGGTAATTTTTTTTATAATTAATGTTTAAAAACTAAAAATATTTAGGGCCTAATTTTGATATTTGAACAGAGCATCTATAAAGTTTGTGACGGCTTGTTCACTCTAATTAGTTCCATTTGCAATACTTTATTTGGCTCTTTGAAGAAAGACCAGTCCATTGATATATTCGTGAAGGAATAAAAAAAATCAAACCGGATCTAAAGTTCTCGGTTCATACAAAAAAAAATCCCGAACCGAATGCAATGCAGCAAAAGGCAAATCTGGTATTATTCTAAAAAGATTTCCGGATTAAGATCGGGGATTTTGAACCCGACGTGAATCGAACACGCAACCTTCTGATCTGGAGTCAGACGCGCTACCATTGCGCCACGGATCCGGATGTTAAACACGCTCACTTAAGTTTATATAATCCGAATTAAATTATAATTAAAATGTTATGGTCACCCATTAGATGATGGAACCCAATTTATTGAGCAGAGCTTGAAACCAAGGTTGGTTCAAGTATGAGATTGGCACCAAATTCATATCTCTTAGTTCTCTCCGACTTCCACCGCAAGAAATCCTTTTTAGACTGTTGTTTTATTCATAAAAGAAGCTGCTTGCTGCTGATACGGAGCTGCAAAGGATCTTTTTGGCACCCATATAGACTTCTTCTTTTTTGTGATTATTTACAAAGAGTGAGTTATGTGTGCTATTATTATAGTCGATGAACGAGTTAAAATCTCTCTGTGATCTCTGATACTACTGGTCTATGAAAGATGCATTAATGCAATTTGTCCAGTCACACAACATTCTTCATGACGATTGATTCTGTTAATGGTCATACCATTTCAGGAGAAGAAGATATATTTCGGTCTTCGAAGGGATGTGGTAGATGATCATATACTCTCTAAAGTTCCATTAACAAGTCTCAAACCAGTGCGATCTACTTGCACGAATTGGTACAATTCATCAAAAAATCTGATTTTGGGTAAAGCTTCCGCAAGGAAGCAGTTTCAAGGGTTTGTGACGATTGATTCTATGGTTTTTTCAATGGTCTTTGATCTCCAAGGAATCCGCAACGACGACGACTATGTTGATCCATCTGTAAACCAATTAAGTAAAGTCAAGATGTCTCATGTTTTCCATTGCGACGGCTTATTGTTATGCGTCACCAAGGACAACAAGAGGAGACTGGTGGTATGGAACCCCTATTTGGGGCAAACGAAGTGGATAGAATCCAGAAAATATTCCACCGAATATGACTTGTATATTCTGGGATACGACACCAACAACCATAACCACAAAATCCTTATGTTCCAAATCTACGAATATCGAAGACTCCTAATGTCCGGACGAACCTGAAGAGCAACGGTATATGGATCGAAATTTCAAGTTATCTTCTTATGTTCCAAGTTTAGTGCAATTGCAAACACAACATTAGGGCAAGCGGAAAGAACGATAATTTTTTTATTCCTTACATCATCTTCTTTTGAACAAGAATAATACTAGTTCAATTATTATTTTGTTTTGTTTACTATTTATCACCTAATAATGAATTGAGACATTGGATTGGTCGTTGTTTGATGATTTACAAAGTGTGCGTTATGCGTATTAAATATAGATCAATGAATGAGTTATGAGTTGAATTCTAGAACAGAGTTATACATGGTTCTGTCTCTACCATCTATCAGGATTATATGCCCTCTATTGTAAGTTTGTACCTAACAAATTAAGGCCGGCAAGTTTTGCTCTTGGTCCTGTGATGGTGAAATGGTTCTTTGTCCTGTTCTCTAATCTCTTAGAGTGGAAATGTTGCACAACAACAGCGCAACAAGTCTCTGTCACTGGTTAAGTTTTTATTTGATCACGCATGACAATTCTAAGTAAAGAACATACAAATGTTTCCCACTTCACCATTTCAAGAAGAAAAAATATAAAATTTATTTATTAGTGGACTTGAAATTGTAAGGTTGTTCATTGACTATGAGAACAAAGTTATTAGTGGACTTGAAATTGTAATGGTTTTACAGTACTCTATTTGTTTCGTGGCATCTTCTTCTTTCAAAAAAAACCAGTTATAAAATTAATTTTCATGTTTTTACTATTTATCATCTAATAATGAGTCTGGCTTTTGCGTGTTTTGTCCCCTTTTAGTTCTTCATGTCATCTTCTTTAATATCTTGCTCAAAGAACGATTACGTTTGTAAATTAAAAGCTTGTAAAACTTTGTAACATATTCAACAAAACAAAACAATTTTCTGCAGAAGAGTGTCAAGTTTCATCTTATTCATTTGGTAAGGAAGAATTACATACAAGAGCCATATTCATTTAGAAGGTGGTGCAGTGGAGGCATTTTCCTTTTGGTCTTGCTTAGCTCCACTAAAAGACATAGCTCAAAAGTAGTAAACTCGAAAAATCAACAGGCTTTACAACTCATAAATTTGTAGGAAACATAGTAGTGGAATAATTTCTCTCAGTTTTATTCATTAGCTTATTTATACAACATAATTTGTCTAAACAAGTTCTTTACATTTACGGAATAGGAAATATACCTTATACACAAATATTAACTTTCCTAATATCTATTAAGAAATATATTCAATGGAGATCTCGTAATCCCCGAGATCTCCTAACAACAATTATAAGCTAAACCATAAGAACCAAGAAAAGAATGTTATTGTCACTTATCAAAGCTGTAATTATTAGCATACAGTTATAATATGTTTACTCGATATTTACAATCATGAATAGTCAATTTTTAACTAGGAAAAACAAAACGTTGGTTATGAAACTATCCTCAGAACAAGGAATCGTTAAGTACAACTACTAGTGGAACCCAAACTCTTCCGTGGATTTACTGAGCAGAGCTATAAAACCAAGGTTGGTTTCTGGCTCTCTTCGACTTACACTGCAAGAAATTCTTTCGAGGCTATATACACTTTTGTTCGTAGAAGAAGCTGCTGCTCCTGCTACGAAGCAGTAACTAATATTTTTGGCACCCAACCCATATAGACTTCTCAACAAAGCCGGTAGGCGAACGTCGTACAAAGTGGCGTCCCCGTGCTGCCTAGCTTCTACTCCCTTTGTTTTTTTTTTGTCTCTAAATTATTGGACTGGTCGTTGATTGACTATATTTACAAAGAGTGAGTTCTGTTTCCACTATTTATTATTTATAGGGAAAGTAAAGAGTTTTTTTTTAAGTCGGTGACACATAAATGATAAATCAATCGAACCCTACCTTAATTATTTATAAAAAAGAAAACAAAAATGAACAAGCGTAGAAAGTTCAGAACTTGGGAAGCATGACGAAAATATCCGATCTTCCAGGAGATGTGGTAGGGGAAATACTCTCTAGGGCTCCATTAACATGTCTCAAACCAGTGCGATCTACTTGCAAGAATTGGTACGATTTATTCAAAAGTCAGATTTTTGGTAAAACAGCTGCAAGGAAGCATTTTCTAGGGTTTATGACGATTGATTCTAGGGTTTTTTCAATGAACCTCGATCTCCAAGGAATCCGTAACGACGACGAGGACTTGGTTGATCCAAATATAAAGCAAGTAAGTATACTTGATCAAGTCAAGATATCTAATGTCTTTCACTGTGACGGGTTATTGTTATGCCTCACCAAAGACGACACGAGGCTATTGGTGTGGAACCCGTATTTGGGTCAAAGGAGGTGGATCCAAGCCAGACAAAATTCCATCACGATCCAAGCCAGACAAAACTCCATCAAGACCAAAGCCAGATACACCAGACACAATTCCAGCAGAATCAAAGCCGGAAACAATTCCAGGAGTAGGACGATCCAAGGCTGTAGGATTCCTATCACATACACCAGAATTGACAAGTATACTCTCGGATACGACAAGAACAACCATAACCACAAAATCTTGAGGTTTTCGGTTAGTTACGACACCTACAAGGTCCGTAAAAACCTCATTTTATTGTTCGAGATCTATGATTTTAACTCGAATTCATGGAAGGTTCTTGATGTCACCCTCGATTGGGATATATGGTCTTGTAAATGTGACAGCGTGTCTTTGAAGGGAAATACATACTTTATTGGTAAAAATAATTTAAAAGATGGGGAGAGAATTGAAGATTTTTTATTATGTTTTGATTTTACAAGAGAGAGATTTGGACAGCGTCTTCCTCTACCGTTTGACTCTTACTCCGATGATTTATATTTTGTGACTTTATCTTGTGTTAGAGATGAGCAGCTGGTTGTGTTATATCAACCCTACGAGGCATCTGAAATTGAGATTTGGATTACAGCTAAAATTGAACCCAATGCGGTATCCTGGAGCAAGTTTTTGAAAGTGAATATGACACCGCTCAATGGATTTCCGGATGACTTTGGGGAGAAATTTGATTTTGAGACCTTCTTCATTGACCAGGAGAAAAAACTCGTGGTGGTTTCCGAATACAGTGAGATAGGTGCATGTTGCTGCCAAAAAGCTTGCATCATCCGAGAAGATGGATACTTCGAATATGTAAACCTCAAAGAAGCTCTGCATATCGGGAGACAAGACGAAGGTAGCTGTAATCCGCACCTTATGCTCTCTTCATATGTTCCAAGTTTAGTGCAACTACAAATCAAACAATAGGCAAAAGAAAAGAACGAGATTATTAACTAGTTCCTTTTACATTCATTTATTTTGTTTCTTTGCATCATCTTCTTTTGAACAAGACAACTACTAGTCAATTACTAGTTTTTTTTTTCTCGTTTTTACTATTTATCATCTAATGATGAGTTTGGCTTTTGCATGTTTTAGCACCAATCAGTTATTTATTTCATCTTGTTCAATCGCTTGCTCATAAAACGATTATGTTTGTTAAATCTTGTAAAAATTTGTACAATCTTCAACAAAACAAAAAAAAAAAAATTCGTCAGAAGAGTGTCTAGAATGAAAAAAATTCCAAATAAGTAACCTTTCAAAAACTAGCATCTGAGTTTTTCTCTATTTATTGATTTTGGTAAGGAAGAATTACATAGAGACGGATAAAATATTCATTTAGAAGAAGGTTGTGCCTTGGAGGCATCTTCCTTTTGATCTTGCTTAGATCCACTCACAGCTGCGGTTGCAGCCACGGTCATAGCTGTAGCAGCTGCACCGAGCTTAACACCACCAGCTGCTTTCATTGCACCTGCAAGTTTGGCGAATACCGCCACTCCACCTACCAGTATACCTCTCAAAGCTACCGTGGGTTTCACCACCATTTTTCCTTAACCCTGCCCATTTTCAACTTCGTTCGTTCACCAAAGACATAGCTCAAAAGAACGAAACTCGAGGTTTCACAAGTATAATAATCAGTACAGATACAAGATGTTTACTACCCATACATGTCTATTGAGGAATGAGATAATTCACAAACTCGTAAGAAAACACTAACAAAATAACTCTTAAAGCTATGTCCAAATAGTTTTCAATACCTCTAAGATGGATGCATGATTCTCATGGAAAATTACAACATTGGCAATTGCAAGAATCCGAGGACATGTGACTAGGTCTCTCTCTATTTTGTTTCAGCAGCAAACAATTACAAGTTTTCAAATCAAAATAAAAAAATTGCATCTTAACAAGAAAATCCATCCATTATTCTTGTTTTTCGACCTAAGAATCCAGAAAATCGGCTATGAATTTTACTACCTAATAGAACAATATACAATCCAAGATTCACCTACGAAACAACGAGCAGAATACAATCCAAGAGTACTACTTGAGATTCGAATAGATCAATAAAGTTGGGAAATATTCGATACAGAGTTTTGTCGGAAAAACTCACCGTTGAATGCCTTTTTCTCTGTTGGTGTCGGAGATGGAAGAAATCGATTTTTGTTCTCTGACCCCAAAAAGCTATTGAGTTTTATACATCAAAACGACGTCGTTTTTAAAAAGAATACTACTATTGTCGTTTTAATTCTGCTTACTACGAGTCGACGACTTCATCGAACGACATCGTTTTAAATAGATTGGCTACGTCGTCAACTTATCTTATCTAACCGTCGCCGGCGGTTCAGACGTCGGAGTTTCCGGTGTTTCTGACATCTCAGCCGCAACAGAACCACTCGCTTGCTTCTCATTTCGTATGTATCCGGTTAGAAAGCATGAATGTCGATTTTATCTGTTACATTCCCTATTGGGTCTGATTTCTATTCGTTGTTAATGCCTGTGATTTTGCAATTGATAGAGAAATTATCGAAACTGGAGATTCAGATTTAATGGTTTTTTTTCCTTTCTTCCTTCTTGTTTGGCTTTTTTTTTTTTTTTTTTGGTTTTGGGATTTGCAGGTGAGTGAGTTGAATAGTCGTTTCGAGAATTGCCAGAAAATGTTGCATTCGATTTCTGGATATATTGGATCTAAACCCATGGTAATATTGAAACTCCTCACAATATTATTTCTCTTGCTTTGGTGTGTTAGACTTTGAAATACACACTAGTGTTTAGGGATGTGAGCTTTGCATGCAACAACTTATATTTGTTTGTCCTGGATCTCTATATAATTTTAATTGTTAGTTGCTTTTCTGAAGTTGCTAGAACAAAAAGAAGGTGCAATCTTGTTCATACGTTTATGTCTTTCTATATTCTCATGGAATTTGATGGACTAATTGGAACATTAACCTTAGTCATTGTTACATTTCACTTCTCGGATTACACAAATAGCATTTATATCTTGAGCTTTTGAGGCATCTCGAAACATTAAGAAAACGTGTTGCATTTGTTACCGTTATGATCAACTGGTTTCTCTGGTTTCAGACTCTTGTACGATATAGAGATTGCCTCACATCCTTAGTCAAAGAAGCAAGAAGAAGAAGACAGAAATTAACAATGGTACTAGTTTTTCCTTTACCATTTCAACATATTTCTTCCCCAAAAGCTATGGAAGGTTCCGTGTTCGTGTAAGTTGTAAGAAAATCATTGTGAATCCCGTGCTTTTTGTTTTGAAATCTATCTAGGCTGTAAAATGGAATTATTAACTTCTTGTTAAGCTTCTGGTTATTACTTTGAATCTCAGGACCTTCTTGTTGTAGGAAAAAAATGGTTGTATCGAACCATGTACTTTTTTCTATCTTGTTTTCTATTACATCCATACACATAATTTCATAAGCTATACATAGCCAATTTTTAGTAAATTCCAGTCGTCTTTTCTATTTTTCACCATTTAGAGACACGACCATATTCACTTGTATTCACTTTCCTAAATATAGACACTAGCCCCATATGACTTGAATTGGTCAAAATCTCTTTCTCTTTCTCTCTGTCTTATATCATCTTGTCTCTCCTCCCTCATTTCTCTCCATTCCCCTCCATTTCCTTCCCACCAGGAGAAAACTAAGGAACCGTGACTCGCCAAACCCGTCAAAATACAAAAACAAAATGCCCTCAGGCAAACCTTCTTCTGTCTTCCCTTTACATCCCAAACCATCACCATTAAAACCATCAAGCACTCCAAGCAGCAGCAGCAACAATAGCACAAACCAAGCTTGCGCGGCTTGTAAATACCAACGTAGGAAATGCGCTCCCGATTGTCTTCTCGCTCCTTATTTCCCTCACGACCGTCACCGTCAATTCCTCAACGCCCATAAGCTCTTTGGAGTCAGCAACATCACCAAGATCATCAAAAACCTTTCCCCTCCTGAGAAAGACGCGGCTATGCATACAATCATGTTTCAATCCGATGCTCGTGCCAATGATCCCGTTGGTGGATGCTACGACATCATTAGAAAGCTTCAGTACCAAATCGAATACACGAAAAACGAGTTAGAGATTGTTCTTCAGCAATTGGCTATGTTCCGTGACCGTGGTCATCAACAAGAACCGCATATCCAAATGCAAGAACCTGAGGATATCTCGAGTTTTTCGAGTTCTTGTGATCTAAACAATAACAATTCGATTCCTTACAATTACCCGCTTAATCACGTTCAAGAACCAAATCTACAACAACAGCAATATTGTTCTTCTGGTAACTTCACCAATGGGTTACAAGAAGACATGTGGAGTCTTCAACTTCAAGATTCATCAACGACAGTGAACATGAAGGGTGGTTTCATTGATGAATGTGAGGACGTTAAGCCTGTGGAAGAGGTTTCTAGCGAAAGTCACGAGTTCGAACATCATGAAGCTTTCGTTGAACAACGAAAACTCGACTTGCAATCCACACAATAGATCATTTCTTCTTAGGTTTTTTTTTTTATAACATTTTCTCGTCTTTTGGATCTTTTTTCTCTTGATTGAAAAATTACGTTTTTAGAGCTCAACAAGATTTCAATAGATTTTTTTCCCATTATTTTTAATATTCCCATTCGAATTGTTTTGTATCTCGTTTCATAAATTTTTCCTAGATTAGATGTGAAGAGGTAAAAAATATCTTCATGATTTGTTGCACAAGAATTTGATTGAATAAAGAAAATCAGTCGAGCCAAAGCTGATAATTAATTACTTGGTATCATTCTTGAAATATGAAATTAGTCCCATTTGTCAAATAGAAAAAGCCCATTTTGTGTGATAAAACAGGCCCATTTAAGAGTTATTATAGAATGTCAAAACTCCCACATCGGTTAATCGAAGAGAAGAAGCTGTGTATAAATAACGTTGAAGTCGACTAAGTGATTGTCCCCTCGGGGACATCTGATAAAATTGGAACGATACAGAGAAGATTAGCATGGCCCCTGCGCAAGGATGACACGCACAAATCGAGAAATGGTCCAAATTTTTTTTGCAAAAATTTTTCAGATCGATTTCTTATTCCTCTCTTCTTCTGGGTTTCGATTCATCTGTTTTCTGTATAATTCCGATGAATCTGAGCTGGAAACTTCTGAAAACTTTATATTCTCACAGAGAAACTCGATTTTACAATGTTTCAGAGATTTTCTAGTGGTTACTTACATTTCCTTAAGCAAATCAGATCTAAATTGTTGCAGTACCGATGGTCGGAGAGACAGTGTACGAATCTATGATTTTGCTTAGACCAATAAACCTAAATCGTGGTATAATCCTCGAGTGGAGACAGAAGGTCCCAAGTGACAAGAAGATACTAAATTCAGTTAAAATCATAATTTTTATTTGATTTTTTTTTCTCACTTGTTAATTAAAACTCAAGTCTGAGATTTGGAAGGCTCAAAATCGTAATAAATGACACAAATTTGAATTCCGCAAAATACATTATAAATTCGAAAATGGGAACAAGAGTTTCTAACTTTGTAAGAATCATAGATAAAAATGTGACTGCAATGGTGGTTACAATCACATGCCCATGCCGGACATATCAGGGACACGTTTTGGAGTTTCCTCATCTGCCTTCACAAGCACTGATGCCTCTGTTGTTGTCAATAGCAATGAAATGCTGCGTTTTCGGCGTGTGTGATAACAAGTTAGTTTAGTAATATTCCAGAGAAGTAAATAAATGGTTCGAGTTTTGGAAGACATTTGTTTACCTAGCTGCATCGGTTAAGGCGGTTTTGATAACCTTAACCGGGTCTATGATTCCAACTTTCACCATATCCACATATGTACCTATAAAGCAAACGACGAATTCAGACATTGATCATGTTTACGCGTTTTGTGATGTTTCTTTAAAGACACTACTATTAATCTCTCACCTTTGGAAGCATCGAAACCGAAATTGCAATCGTCTTGCTCTAATAACTTGCCAACTACTAAAGAACCATCGTAACCCGCATTTGCAGCTATTGTCATTGCAGGAGCCTACACAAGATACACAACTTCTTGTCACGGTTTACATTTTTCGGACTGAGATTTTTCACTGAAAGAAGTCAGAGGTTAAAACCTTGAGAGCATTCTGAACAATCTGAACACCTCTTCTCTGATCCTCGTTTTGAGATTGAAGGTTGTCTAAAGCCTTTGTAGCGTACAACAGAGCCACACCACCACCTATTTCGATAATTTTCCCGTTAAGGCACATGATAGACAATCAGAAGACGAAATAGCGTGAAAAACAATACTTACCTGGTATGATGCCTTCTTCTACGGCTGCTCTTGTAGCGTTTAAAGCATCAGTAACTCTGTCTTTTCTTTCTCCGACTTCAGCTTCACTTTGTCCTCCCACCTAAACAAAAACAAGCCATATATCAGCAATTATGGCATGTAAGAGTTTTTTAAAAAGACTCATTCATGGGTGACTGACTAACCTTGAAGACTGCAACACCACCTGATAGTTTCGAGAGTCGTTCTTGCGTTTTCTCTTTATCAAAAGTGGATGTGCTTTTTTCATTCGCTGCCCTTAACTGTACAGCACGAGAATAAAAAAGAGTTTGTATTACTGTTTTCTAATGAGCAAGATTCATGATAGAGATAAATGTACGAAATAACCATATACCTCTTCACATCTTTCTTCGATCAGCTTCTTATCGCCACCACCATGCAGGATTAACGTGTCATCACGAGAGATGGTGACCTTCTTCGCAGTTCCAAGCAATTCAGGACGAATTTTGTCAAGTGTTAGACCGCGTTCCTCAGAGATAACCTGTGTGTAAGCCAGTGAATTAGAAAAATAAAGACATGAAACAAACATAACCACAATGTTGCTTCTGAGAATTATTTTTACCTCTGCGCCAGTAAGAACTGCAAGATCGTCTAAGCTTGCTTTCCTGTTGTCACCATAACCCGGAGCCTTGATAGCGCAAACCTTAAGCCCAGCATGATGCTTATTAAGAATGAGCATAGATAATGCATCACTCTCCACATCTTCTGCTACAATAAGAAGTGGTCTGCTGCTCTGCAGAACCACAAGCCATATGAGAAAGTAGTGAGTAGCCTCTTCTTACAGCAAAGTCATACAAACCGGACATGATACATAGCATTATAGATAATTATGGGAAGGCATTACTTTCACAACTGCTTCTAGAACTCTCAACAACGAGTTCATGTCAGAAATCTTCTTCTCATGAATGAGGATGATGGGATTCTCAAGCTCCTGGAAAAACAACGCGTTATATTTAGTCTCTTCGCTTTTTGGGTGAGACATATAATTTCACATTATATACCAAACCGAAAGATATGAACTTACGCATTTCTGAGTCTTCTCGTCTGTGATAAAATAAGGAGAAATGTAACCTCTGGCTAGCTTCATTCCTTCCACTACTTCTAGCTCGTTCTCTAAAGTGTTACCGTCCTACTTATTTTAATAATGATCAATCAATCATCACATCTGATCCAACTACAAGGCATGAGAAAAGAAGTTAGCTTACAGCAACGGTGATGACCCCTTCCTTTCCAACTTTCTCCATGGCTCTTGCGATTAGTTCCCCAATCTCACGCTCTCCGTTTGCAGATATAGTAGCAACCTATCAAAGGAATATTTTTAAAGATGAGTTATTTGCAAATCCTCGGTTAATGAATCTGTTTCTATAGTCACCTGTGTAATCTCTTCTGGGGTGCTAATCATAACAGCTCTGCTTTTCAAATCAGCTACAACTGCGGCAATTGCCATATTAATGCCACTACGCAAATCCATCACGTTAACACCAGCAGCCACCGACTTGCAACCTTCGATGAGTATCGCCTGAGTCAAAACAGTCGCACAAGTGGTACCTATATAACAATATTATGATATTAGCATTGCAATGTGGCTATCATAATAGTAAAAACTCATCCAATACTTCTTACCATCTCCAGCAACCTTGTTAGTGGCATTTGCAACTTGTTTCACGAGCTCTGCACCGATATTCTTAGCTTTTGCTTTAAAGTATATGCTTTTAGCCACGGTAACACCATCCTTTGTGATCTTCGGTGCGCCATAACTGCTCTCAATGATCACATTTCTCCCCTAACACCACCGAGATAAATATAGATATTGAATTTGAACGACTGTTTCGAGAGCAATACACACCGAATTGATGAGAAGAAAATACCTTTGGCCCCATTGTGACTTTTACAGCTTCTGCAACCTCAGATACACCTTGCAACATAGCTGCTCGAGCCCCAATCCCAAAACTGATATCTTTGGCCACATAATTTCTGCTGCTTATAATCCTCCCAGAAACCTTTTATGGTAAGAGACAACACCAAGAGAAATTCAAAATCGGACTTAGATAATTTCATATAGAAGGAATCATTCCGGAACTATAAGATCTTATACAGCAATTAAACTAGAGAAATTCTACAAAATTATTGTCCTTGCATCACTAATGCATTAATCTAGAATTAAAGTTTGATTTGTAAATTAAGCACATTTTGAAGCACTTTCTCGATTACCAACAAGAATACCCAATAACAAAATGCAATCAAACTCGAAAGAGAAGACCAATAGAGTTCACGAGTCTCACCAATTTCCTGGAAGTAGATGAGCTGCAAGACAATCAAAGCCAGAAAGAAGAAGAATAAGTAAAAGCTTTACCCATGAGAGTACAAATTGATCGAGAGAGTATTGAAAGTTTTAACAAGCTCACTGAATGAACGAACCCAATTGAAGAAGATAACTTTGACAACACTCGGTACATTTTTGCGAGAACTAGAAGAAAGAGAGAGGCTTCGAAGGGTTTAGGGTTTTACAATGGCGATCAAGGAGTTGAGAGAAGCAAAAAGTCTGGAACTTTCTGTCTTGTTGGATTATGCTCTGTTTCAAAATTAGGTTTTTAGTTGTTCATACATTACCATATTAGGCCCATTTTATTTTTCCAATGGCCCAAGATTCAAGTTGAAAAATGAGCGAAATACTTGCATTTGCATACTAGATTTTGACCCACGCCAAACATTGGGAATATAAATTTTAGTTTATTATATAGTAAAAATATATATTTTTGAATCATACATACCAACAAAATTTTAGAATAATAATTGTGTCCACTAAAAAATTAATCATTCGATTTTTGAATCTTGAATATCTTAATATGATATGTCTTACGTTTTAAGTGTATATAGAATACAAAAATAAAAGAAATTGATTTACAATAACAAAACCAAAAAACGAAACATTGTCTTATAATGTATGACAAAAAATGTAATTGAGTGATATATATATCTTATATTTACAAAAACAAATATTTTTTAATAACTCTATAAAATGTTTTTAAACCCAACTTTATCACAGACCAAAATACTACTACATAAATGAATTAAATCGGTTTGAGTTTCTAAGTATGATAATTCATTTGGTAAGTATATATTTTTTGTCATCAATGTTCCGTATATATCAAAAATATGTAAAGATTTCCACCATGACAAATTGAAATGTTTTGATTGGTTGATTTAATTAATGTGTTCATTAAATTCCTCTTTGAATGACACCTAGGATTAATGTTATTTAAGACTCTCTTTGAATGATACATAGGATTTTTAACTTTTACTGTCTTCTCAATTAATATATATAGGATTGTGTAGGAGTGGGCAAATTACCTGAATCCGGAATCCGGACCCGGCCGAAAATTAATGGTTTGGATCGGTATTGGTAGTTGTCAAATAATCTAATGGTTCTCATCTCGATTTAATTTGGTGTTATGTTTGATTCGGTTCAGATAAAATCTAATAACCATAGTCATAACCGAACAAAACCGAGCATATACAATATCATCTAGTACTTACCTTAGTTACTAATTGAAAGAATATCGCTTAGACTATGTTTGAACCTTTTTTAAATAAGAATGCAAAAATTTATTTTGTTTTTGCTCATTTTGGGTTTAAATCGTCTTTTGATCAAAAATTATTTGAGGTTTATTACACTAGGGACATTAGTACTCTAGTTTCCGTTCAGATATATCCGATCCGAACCGAATCCATTTAAACTTTGGATAAGTTGTAGATCTCACATACAGTACAAAGATCCGAACCGATCCAATTAAATAAAACAATAAACTCGAACGGAACTTCTAAGCCTTCATCCGAAAACCCAAAAATCTGATAACCCGTAAGAAATCCGACTAAAGATCCAAATGCCCATCCCTATAAAATTATGACATTACAAATAGCAATGAAAATCTGAAATTATCTTCAATCAACAAACCAATCTTTAATTTCACATAACCAAAAAAAAACGGTTTTTCTTCAAGAACCATTCTTTTATCAGATACAGTAAACCACATCACTACATTCCTCGCAAACAATCATAAGTTTTTTGTTTGTCTGCAACAAAATCTTAGTCTAGGAACATACAAGACCACATTGGCACCTGCCAAGAGGAACCAATGCCTTCGGAGACACAATAAACGTATGGCTCTCGGTGAATCCCTCTGATCAACACCAAAAATGAGAGCCACCCTTTAGCAAGGGTAACGAATTTTAAGTTTCTAGGTTTGTGGGCTTAGCAACAACAACAGCTTAAACTTTGTCTAGTTCTTGGTTCTATGCACTTGTGTCAATGGGAACGGTTTTTGCTGGAGGAGATGAACCAGAGCTGCTGCTACTGCTGCTGCTTTCTCCATTGGTTGTAACCTCTGATTGAGCTGAGGAATTTGCTGTTTGGTTGCTATTTGTGGATGGCGCTTGTCCTTCTTCTGCGAGTTTTCTAAGGAGGTTCATGACCGTTGGAATGAATTTGGTCGACAAGGAAAGAAGTCCAGGTAGCTGTTCATCAAACATTGGCATTTCAGAGAGATAACAATTGAGATCAAATGATGACCAGGGAAAAAGTTGGAAACTCCACATACCGCGCCATTGCGGAATTCTCCTGATATATTTAATTGCACCCACAAGGCTTTGGAAACAAGGTAGCCGACAAAAAGAACACCAAGCCATAGAGGATTTCTGCCAGAAGAGATGAAGGCAAGAAAGCTACTTGAGTAGAGAATCTTTGTTTATGTGAAATAAACCAGAGTCAATTCTAAAGGATGGGCAAGAGTACCTTAAGAGAGTCATAAATTCATTGAATCCAAGAACAACCAGGGCAAGGATTGCCCATGGAGGTGGTAACCAGTTGTTATTCCGTCGGTTTGCTTCCTGAAATCCAAAGCAACTCCATTTAGATTTAAGAATCTAAGAAACTGCTAACGTTAGGAGATGTAACATCAGCATACCTGTGCAGAAATGGCCTGTGTAACGGTGTATTCTGTCTCGTTCTTGAATTGCCTCCACAGTGATTTACACTGTACGGGTGTAATCAAAGTCTTTTCTGGTGCAACCTTATAATAAGAATGTAAAAATAAGGATCTTTTAAATCTCAAAGGCGTGAGCTCATTATAAACAGTGAGTGAGGTTTTAGTCACCTGCTCCCAAGTGCTTGAAGCGAGTGAATCAATTGTGCTGATGCTCTTGCTAGTAGCATTGTTGCTAGTAGTATTAAACAGAGCGACAGTTAACGTCTTCTCAATATTGTCAAGTTCATCCTCCAAGCGGATAACAGCCATAACAGACAGCAACTTCAAAGACTAGAAAAAGAAAACACGATGGTAACATAAAAATGTAAGAAATTTGCAATTGAGTCAAAGAATAGGCACTGAGATATTGCTAAAGCAGGTAGGTTCATACCGCAGAACGAGCCATTTTGGTGATTGCTCTGATGTCTTCCTTTCCAGTCCAAACACGTGGCATTGAATCAGAATCATGACTGAAGATTGTAGCAAATCTGAACAGAAATATGTTTAATCAGCAAGCTGTGTTCATAATGGAAGTTTTTGGTTAAGGAAATGATGAAAGAGTAGTAAAATGGTGGCACCTATCCTTCATGCGCATCAATGCTCTTCCAGCTTCTTCCTTTGCCTTGGTTTCAACAATGCCTCGTGCATAGTTCTCAAGGTTAGTGAGCATTGCATTCCGGGTTTCTTCATCCATGTCGAAACCAGATAATGCGTTGGACAGACCATAGACAGCCAATTCTCCCTCCCGTTTTAATAGCTTTCTTATTGCTGGCCATGTTTCATCATTAGCTCCATCTAGGAGAGCTTCCACGGGTCCCGATAGTGCTACATTTAGTTTTGACTGCAAATGAAATTATCTATTAGGAAGGTCTAGATAGGAGTTTACACCTGTTTGGTGCTAGATTATCTAGACCAAAATATGTATGTATGTATGGCTTTTTGCTGCTTGGGCATTCTCTTTACCTCATACAGAGTAGTCAGTTCAGACAACTTTGCAGTTCGGACAGCAGAGATATGGGCTTCAATATCACGCTGAAGCTTTTCGCGAGTTTTAGATGTATCCCAATTTGCTTGTTCAATAACAGCTCCTGCAAGAAATAGATCATTTGTGATTCCCATTAATGTCGGATATCTTTCAATGCTACTTCCATATTATATATTCAGGTTCCAACATGCTATCCTAGTTCACAATATATTTAGCCGTAACAACAGCATTAAGTTATACCTTCACATCCTTTATCAAACTTAGACATGGAGGACTGAGCACAGGAGTCCGCAGAGGATGAAAACCCTTCGCCAGCATTCAAGGCCTTCTCAAAAGCGTCCTTGAAGTTCTCAAGTGCTCCTGATCTCAAATGTCCAACGACGTCTTGGAAAGTTGGTTGAACAAGCTAGGTAGGACAATAAGAAAATGAGTGCCAAGAAATAAGTATCTGCTTTTTTTTACAAGGATGCAAGTCTCTGAATGTTTCCAAGCGATGTATAAAAGTCACAAGTTAGGAATATATGCATTACTTGCAATAACTTTTCTTGCAGTTGTTGTCTTTTGGATGATCTTACACCTTCTTCAAAGTATGTCGCTTCCGTGTCATACCTATGACAAAAACCA
Organism: Draba incana; assembly: GCA_963576765.1. Classification (NCBI taxonomy): domain Eukaryota; kingdom Viridiplantae; phylum Streptophyta; class Magnoliopsida; order Brassicales; family Brassicaceae; genus Draba; species Draba incana. The sequence continues at coordinate 14,081,912 of OY755207.1, forward strand.
GGAAACACATGAAAAGGAAACTCCTACCTCCCTAGATCTAATATATGCATAAACGCCTATAGTTCATTAAAGTTTGCGCACAGAAAAAAACTGTCCAGAACAATTCAGCACAATATTCTTACTCTGATAAGGAAGATTGGAGAATTGTGCTCAGTTTTTTTCCAAATCCGAAAACGGGACCAGACTGTACAGCTTCTTCCAACTCACGCCAATTCTTTACAAAATTTCAAATGTCACCGTTTAGGTATGAATGTTAACGAAAGAGCCATTGAAAACTAAGAAAATTCACCTCATTCGCAATAAAACTAGAGAATTTTTCATTGGCAATTTCCTCACATCGCACAGTCGCTACCATGACCTGCATAAAGGCAGTGTATAAATAACAAAACCATAAGGAACAATGCCGTACGGCTGACAGGGAGAGGCCCATAAGCAAGCAAAATTACCTTGTGTGCTGGAAGATCCAAGTCTTTGTTCTCTTTGATGACTTGCCACATCTGTTTTGCGCTAAAAGCAAACGCATTGGCAGGGACAACTCCACGTCGATCACCAGCAAGCCCTCCAGGTGCGACAGATTGGAAGAACCGTTGTCTCAAATTATAGACCTTTTATTTACAGAAAAAGTTAATAGGAAAAGCATTAGTATCACCTACACGCCATCTGTTAAACAATAAATCACATAAGGTGACCCTGGATATTATTCAAAATGTAAAGCTAATTGTAAAAGAACCTGCTCTTTGAATTGCTCCTCCTTTTCTTCATAACTAGAGAGAGCAACTACTTCAACCTATCAAACAAGAAACAACTCCATTTCTTAATTCTAGCAAAAGAAGAATGACACTAAGTTCTTATACAATGGTCAAGCAGACGTACATTAAAGAAATCACTAAGTGGAGTTTCTTTGTGTGCTTGAGGCTTGGGGACTGAATCCCAAATCTGCATTCAAGGAAAATATATAAGAGATTGCAATATTATTGAAAGCACATAAAAACCGAACAAGTCTTCTTTTACCTTTTGAATGTCTTCCCTCAGCACTGGTTCTAAATTTTCCAGTGGCGTCTGCAAATATTCAGGAATTATAAACTCCACAACTTATAATCCGGAAAAGAGAATGATGAAGAAAGAAAACACAAATACACACCCGTGTTTTATCTCTTATGACAAACATCAAAGTTGTCTTCCGCGGACTAAACAACCGCATCATAACCTGATTGCATGAAACAGCAAAAGAAAGTATCATTGAAACATCGAATCAGAGATAAATCATCCTTATAAGAGATGCAAACACTTACCTGGAACACAGTCTTTAAAAGAGGTTTATTTGCTGCTTGTTCCCGACCAATATCATGACACCACCTGCATTACAAATCCGAGAAACAATATGAGGTAAGGTAAAGACGGGAGAAGACACCCTCTTATCTAATAATATCGAAGAAAATAAAGTACAGAAAACTGCTTACATGTTTATAAGAACTATGTCTGAGACAGCAAGTGCGAAAAGAGCACTCTGTTTCTCGAACGCAGTATCATCCTAACAACCAAATACAAGGAAATTGTGTAAGTAAGCCAAGAGTTAAAACAGCAATTTCGCTCCTTAAGAGTTACACAGTGCAAGTAACCAAGTAAAGACTCTAATCAGCACAAGTGAAATTTCTTCAAAGTCATTCACAATTAGTAAAAAAGCTAAAAACAAGACATACAAATTGGCGTATGATGCAAATTATTAAAAGAACCGAATATGACTAGGACCAAGGTTACACACCTCTCCACGCTCTCTCCCATCAGTACCCTCTAAATCCATCACAACGGTGCAAGGCTCAATACCAGCACATCTAGCAATCCAAATTCCCTTAGTTGTTTGGGACCTGAAAACAAGAAATTTCATCGGATTAGAGACTCTTAAATTAGAAGATAAGTATTCTTCAAACGAAGTATACAAAAAGCACAACATGCCTTCCTCTAAATGCATCCATTTCTCTAAAGTTTGTTTGAAACAAATGATTCAAGAGCGTACTCTTCCCTGCAAGTTCAACCAGAATGACATCATAATCAACCCATATACAAAAAACACACATGGATCCAGAAGAACCAATATTTTACATTCAAGAATTTGATAACATACCACTACTTTGTGGACCCATGATGGAGACAACCGCATACGAAAGACCACATTCTTCCAATTTAACCTCCTTGATGAAATTATCAACCCCAGAAACATTAAAGGTACCATCCCCATCAATAAGCTGGGTAGAGCAAGCAGCATCTGCAATTTCCATACAATAAAGAAAGAAAGCAAATAAGCACTATGCACGAAGCGAGATCAATCCCTAATACTACCAACTGAATCTGAAATTAATTTTCGCTATTCAATAACAGCTTCAAAATCGAAGCTTTTTCTTCCTCACTTCTTCACATGAGTACCTCCTTTAAACCCAGAATCCTTAGTTCTGATGAGAAATTTTGGATTTTTATCCTCGCATTTACCCAACAATCAAAGAACTGTTAAATCCACTATAAACCTAGCCATCTCTCAGATAAAAATCCCCAAATTTCCCTGAAATCAAGCAAATCTAAATCATCTTTCGCACTAATCGTCTACCAAATGAACACGGAAGAACCAATCACTATCAAAATCTTACAATAGATAGATCACAACCCAAATCCTATAACTTACAAAGAAACTGAAATCGAAAACGAATAACGCTTGGTCAATTAAAAACGAAAACTGATCAGATCAAAGAAAACGGATCCACGAGATCAGGAACATTTATGAGCAGAGAAGTTATATATGAAAATACCCATTATCGCTCAAAGATGCGCAGATACAGTGATGAATGAAGAAGAAGAAGAAGAAGAAGAAGAAGAGGAAGAAGAAGAAGAAGAAGAAGAGAAATGGTGAGAAACAGAGATCTCGAAGAAAACTCGAGCTATGTGATGCTCCGTTGCTTAGACGACTGGTTCTGGTAAGGTCATAGGAGCTTCTTTCTATTTGAAAAGCAAAAATGCCAAAAACTGTGTATAATTCAAAAAAAAAAAAAATGCCAAAAACCGATTATTTTTATTTTTTTCCCAACGAATATCTACTTTTTACGACTTTTTTTTTTTCCAGTACGACTTAATTTAATGAGTTATTTACCTTAATAACAACAAATTACATAAAAATTAAGGAAATGACAAAACTTGTTGAGATTCCCTTGTAAAACAATAGGTGGGTTTGCTAAGGTTTTTGCTAGTTTGCTAATTAGCCACTTTTACTTTGCTGTATGATCCAAATACTCTAATTTAGTTTATTTTCACAAATATTTATCACCTCAAGAAATGATATGTATATTAGTAAGTTAAAAAAAGTGACAATATTCACAAAATATATTTTTAACCAAATTAAATATGATATCCTCATTGCATTGGTAGAAGGTAAAGAGATAGTGGGTCCCACGTGGGGAAATATATTGATGCATGGCTGGACAATAATGGGCCCCACATTAAAGCCCCCTTTTTTTTTAGTTGGGATCCACCTCGCCGCCTCCTCTCACCTTTGCCAAAGTTGGACGGTGTTGATCGTCTCCAATAATAGATCGACACGTGTAACTTCCACCGTCCGATTGCTCCTCGTTGACTAAAAAACTCACAAGGAGATACCATGGTTTATTTGCCTATTTTGTATTAGAAATGTTTGTATAAATTCAAAGAGTTAATTAGTGTGAATGAATGATAAATATAAACCAGGCAATATTCTCAGGAAACTGTTGCGGTAAAATGCATAGAAATTTATCATTCGCCGACAAATGTATATAGCCTTTCTTCTTCTCTTTGTTTTTATGACAAAATAAAAAAAGATCAGAATTTAAGATGGTCAAATATTTAGCTTTCATTTTTCAACGTCACATTATTACGTAATTATTTAATTAAAAAAGTGATATCTTAGAGGGAAAAAATGTTTAAAGTGAGTCCCAAAACGTAATTAACTAAGATCATACACAACGGTGAGACTCACCGAGTCTCATAACATAAAAAAAATATTAAAAATAAATAAAAATATAATTATTTGCTAAATTTTGCTTGAGACAGACTCTGCCCACAGAGATTATTGAGACCGGCTCATGGAGACACGTGTCTTATTATAATTGGACCGTGTAACTGGAAAAAAAAAAAAAAAAATTCATTCGACAAACTCTCTTTTTTTTCTCCTTCTCCGTCAGCGACATAGGCGATTTCATCACCTCTCTGTTGATCTCCGTCGGAATGGATTATTCTCCTCTCTTTTCTCTGTTGTTCCTCACCGATTATCCTCTCTCTCCACTCTTCTTCGTCGTCGTGATGGGTGCTTTTCCGAATCAATGATTGTAAACAAATCTAGGGTTTTGATTGCTTCTACTGAGATTTAGGAAGATATAGTGAATAAATTAGCTCTTGATAGGTCTAATTTGCTTTTAATTGTCTTCTTATTTGATGTTTTGGACTCCAAATCTTCTAAATATGTATTGCAAGTGTCGGGAGTTGGGTTTTGCGCCCCAGTTGTTTGACCGAATGCCTGAACCTAACATTATTTCTTATAATTCTTTGATTACTGTGTATAGAAAGATGGGATTTCATGAACAGGCCATGGAATTATTTCTTGAAGCTAGGGATTATAATTTGAAGCTTGATTCATATACATATGCCGGTGCGTTTGGCTTTTATGGGGAAATGTGTGATCTTGATCTAGGCAAATTGTTACATGGATTGGATATTGTGAATGGTCTGCTTAAAGAAGGTTTTTTAATCAATATGTTGATCGATGTGTATAGCAAGTGTGGAAGGCTTGACTTAGCAATGTCTTTATTTGATCGATTTAATGAAAAGGATCCAGTTTCATGGAATTCTTGATTTCCGGTTATGTTCGGGTTGGTGCAGCGGAAGAAACGCTTAATCCGTTGGCTAAAATGCATAGAGACGGTCTAAAACTGAGTTTTCATGCTTTGGGAAGTGCACTAAAGGCTTGTTGCATAAACCTGAACGAAGTATCGATGGAAATAGGTATGGTTATTCACTGTTACGCAGTAAAATCAGGAATGGAATTTGATGTAGTTGTTGGTACTGCATTGCTTGACATGTATGCAAAAACTGGAAGTTTAAAAGAGTCCATTAAGCTTTTTAGTTTGATGCCTGGCAAGAATTTGATTACATATAATGCGATGATTTCTGGGTTTCTCCAAATGGATGACATAACCGAAGAAGCTTCTAGCGAAGCCTTAAAGCTCTTCATAGATTTGCAACGACAGGGATTGGAACCCTCAGAATCGACATTTTCAGCCGTGCTCAAAGCTTGTAGTGCCACGAAAACTTTGGAAAACGGAAAGCAGATCCACACACTCATATGTAAGAACGATTTTCAGTCTGATGAGTTCATTGGGAGAGCTCTAATTGAGTTGTATGCTTTAATGGGTTCAACTGAAGACGGAATGCAATGCTTTTCTTCAACATCAAAGCAAGATATCGCCTCATGGACATCGATAATTGATTGTCATGTCCAAAACGAGCAACTTGAAAGCGCATTTGATCTGTTCCTACAGCTCTTTTCATCGCATATAAGACCGGAAGAGTATACAGTTTCGCTTATACTGAGTGCTTGTGCTGATTTTTCTGCATCAAGCTCAGGTGAGCAGATTCAGGGGTATGCGATAAAGAGTGGAATCGATGCTTTCACCAGCATTAAGACCTCAAGCATCTCTATGTATGCAAAATCAGGTAACATACCACTTGCTAGTAAAATATTTACCGAGGTCGAAAATCCAGGCGTTGCTACATACTCAGCTATGATCTCAAGTCTAGCGCAACACGGATTTGCTAACGATAAAAGTAAAACACAAAACTTTAGATTTGAAGAAGAAAGTTCATTTATTGAATCATTTCGGCTTAACCTTATTACAATGAAGACTGAGCTAGCTTTATACTCACAACTAGCTAGGGTTACAAAGGGGTTTCCTACTGTAATCGTTTGACACTTGTCAAGCATCGGATTCATCATCGTTGAGGAGCGTATAGCGGTTAGATAGGATCAATTGACCCTCCGTACTCCTCTCTGTCTTTGTTGAGCTTGCTTTTACCTCTGCGTTCTTTGTTTTGTATGATTGTGATAAAGGAGAAGATGACCGTTGTAGCTTTGCCTTATCCTTCTCTTCAGCTTTCTTTATGGGCTCTGTATTAATGACTCGGCCCAAATCCTTTTGTTCTGCAGAGCTTAGAACATTGCCGTTTCTTCTTTCTTCATTAATCTTGGAACCTTTTACTTCAAGCAGAGTGTTTCCAAGACTTTGTGAACTTGCTTCATTTTGGACTTTAACATTCCCCCTCAAACTTGGTGTGGGTGGTTCTTGCACACCAAGTTTGTATCTCAATGAAGCAAATGCATTAGAGGGGAGAGATTTGGTGAAGATATCCGCAATTTGTTGATGAGAAGGGATATGCTTGACCACAAGAGCACCGAGGGCCACCCTTTCTCGAACGTAATGATAGTGTGTCTCAAATTTCTTGTTCCTCTTATGAAACGCCGTATTAGCAGTCAAGTAAATAGAGGATAGGTTGTCTCCATACAACTCAGGTGTTTGAGGGAGAGAAACACATAACTCTTGAAGAAGGATGCAGAGCCAAGTTATCTCTGAGGCAGTCTCGGATAAAGACCTATACTCTGCTTCAGTTGAGCTTTTAGAGACAGAGTCTTGCTTCTGGGAAGACCAGGAGATCAAGTTTGTACCGAGGAAGGTGCAGAAACCCCCTGTTGACCGTCTTGTAGTGGAGCAACCAGCCCAATCACTGTCGCTATAAGCTCTTAGAGTGAAGTCAGAGTTCTTACTAAAGGAAATACCCATTGTTAGTGTTCCTTTGATATACCTGAGGATCCTTTTAAGCAGAAGAAAGTCTGACACAGTAGGCATATGCATCTTGCGGCACACATAGTTAACAGCAAATTGTATATCAGGTCTTGTGAGGGTGAGATACTGAAGTTTTCTGGCTAAACTTTTGAAATAAGTAGGGTCTTCAAAGAGTTTATCCTGATTTGGCACTTGATTCAGTTGCAAAGGCAAGGGAGTAGCCATGGGAGCACACTCAGTCATGCCTGAGATAGCTAGCAAATCTTCGGCATATTTTTGTTGAGAGAGAAACAAGCCGGAGGAATGAAATTGAGCCTGAATTCCCAAAAAGTAGTTCAACTGACCAAGGTCTTTCATCCTGAAGTGCTTGTTCAATTCATCAAGGAGCTTTGAGAGACACACAGAGCTGCTTCCAGTGAGTAGAATGTCATCAACATAAAGTAATAGTATGATCACATCTCTGCCTTTGCTATAGATAAAAAGAGAAGGATCTTTCTTGCTGCAGACATAACCAAACTCAAGTAAATACGTGCTAAAATTATCATACCATGCTCGAGGTGACTGCTTGAGACCATACAAAGCTTTGTGTAGAAGGCAGACATGATCAGGCTTTGTAGGATCAACAAAAACCAGCCGGTTGTGTCATGTAAACAGTTTCAGAGAGGTCGCAATGAAGGAAAGCATTTTTGACGTCCATTTGCTTTATCTCCCGGTCCATGACAGTGGCTGTCTGTAGCATAGTCCTCACCGTTGCAGAGCGAACCACTGGACTATAGGTTTCTAAGTAGTCAATGCCCTCTTCTTGATCAAAGCCTTTTGCAACAATCCTGGCTCTAAGCTTATCTAGATCACCATCAGCCTGCAATTTTGTTCTAAAAACCCCATTTGTTTCCTAAGACATGCATACCTGGTTCATAAGGAACTAAAGACCATGAGTTTGTTTCTTTACATGTGTCCATTTCATCAACCATGGTACCATTCCACCCAGGATGTTTGAGAGCAGAAGTTACTGTCTTTGGCTCAGGATATGCTACCTTATTAACCATTAGAGCATACCTTGGGTTAGGCTTTTTGATTCCAACTTTAGAACGAGTGAGCATCGGGTGAGAAGTGGTGATACCGACTTGAATATCCGAGGAAGTAGTCATAGATGAGGAGCTGTTGCCTATAGGAACAGAATCACAGTCTTCCGTACACCCAGAACTCCCATCATGTGACACTCATTCAATAGACACAATGGAATCACCAAGAGGAATCTGAGGAACAAAGGAAGAAGCATCTGAAGACTGTTCTGAGGCACTACTCTGATCTGTGACAGATGGTGAAGTAGGAGCAGATGCAGCAGAGCTTACAGATGGTGGAGTGCAAACAATAGGCACCAAAGATGGTAGAGGTTGTTCTGCATCCTTGTCTTCTGGAATTATAGAGGGAGATTTCTGAAATCCTTGGAGCCAAGCCTTTAGAAGAGGTGTACTGGGAGCAGGATGCAAGTGCTGATATGTGGTTGCAAAAGGGAAGATTTGCTCATCAAAAATAACATGACGACTTATGTAGACTCTGCCTGTAGTTGGGAGCAGGCATCTATACCCTTTGTACCTGTCATTATATCCCAAAAATACACACTTCAAAGACCTTGGATCAATTTTATTATGAGCATAGTCTCTCAATGTAGGATAGCATGCACATCCAAATACCCTTAGGGAGGAATATTCAGGAGGTTTTCCAAACATAACTTCATACGGACTACTATTATTGAGAGATGTAGCAGGAAGAAGGCTACTGAGAAAATTGGCCGTATAGAATGCTTCAACCCAATACAGCTACGGAAGATATCCCTGAAATAGCATTGAAAGACCAAGCTCTATGAGATGTCGATGTTTGCGCTCAGCCAAACCATTATGTTGCGGGGTGTGCGGACAGGAAATAAGATGTTGTATTCCTGAGGCTTCTAAGTGAGAGGTAAGAGTCTTGTTCAGAAACTCTCCTCCTCCATCACTTTGAAAAGTTCCAATTTTAGACTGAAACTGATTCTCAACAAGTGCTTGAAATTTGATAAAGACTGAGCAAAAATCTGACTTTAAATGAAGAGGATATTACCATGAATATCTTGAGAAGTTATCAATAAACACTGCATAGTATTTGAATCCTTGAACAGACTGAACAGGTGACAGACCCCACAAGTCACAGTGAACACGTTCTAAGGGTCTAGAAGCAACAAAAGATGAAGGAGTAAAAGGTAATCTAGAACTTTTCCCAAGATGACAAGCTTCACAAATCTTCTTGGTCAATTTATTGATGATGATAGCCTTTTGAGAGACCAAGAGCTGAAGAACTTGAGGATTTGGGTGACCTAGCCTCCTATGCCAGATTTCATCACTGGTTGTATATTGTCTGGTTGAATAGAAGACCTTTAGGTTGTTGTCCTTCAGCTGATAGAGTCCCTTATGGTGCTTTCCCTGAGTGAGAAGTGCCCTTGTTGCCTTATCACGTATTTGCACAGAATCACAATCAAACTCAAATTTGCAAGGATAATCATTGGTTAGCTTTGAAACAGAAAGGAGTGACTTGGCAATGTCAGGGCATACCAAAACATCAGAGAGAGGCAAGTTACTTGAAGTAGAAGTAATTCTGGCTGATCCTGTGTGAGTAATGGGGAGGAAATTTCCATCTCCAATCATTACTCCATCATTTCCAGAGTAAGGATGAGCTTGGTTTAGGTGATGAGAAGAACTGGTTACATGAGTCGAAGCACCGGTATCAGGATACCACTCATGACCAGAAGAGTCACTCACATCTGTAATCCTGAGTGCAGCCATAGCCTAGGAACCTCATCCTCCTCCTGATAGCTGTTATCAAACCTGTGCCAGCATTTCAAAGCATGGTGTCCAAGTTTGCCACAGATTTGACAGATTGGCCTGCGATCATCACTGACAGAGCTTGAAGAGGAACTAATTTGTTTATGAAAGCCTCTCCCTTTAGTTGAATAGGAGCCTCCGCCTCTGTTGTGACCAAATCTACCATAGTTACCTCTCCCACGGTTGTAAGAGTACTGGTTTTCAGCCTGAGATTTCTCAGTAACAAATGCCATATGAGGGGTAACACTAGTATTACCAGTGTAGCTTTGAAGTCTGTGATCAAAAGCTGTGAGCCTAGGCACTATGTCTTCATACATAGGAGCAGGATAACCATCTATAGACCCTTCTATGCTAGTCTTGATAGGTTCATACTCTTGACCTAAACCATTTAATGCTGCAAATATCTTCATATTTTCACTAACTGGACTACCAATAGATGTTAACTGATCACAAAGAGACTTTACTTCTCTAAGGTATATTTCCATTGTTTTACCATTCTTAGAGACAGTTTGCAGACGATGCTGGAGTTCAAACAACCTAGAGGATGAGACTCTATTGAAGTGTTTAGCCAAAGAGACCCATACCTCTTGAGAAGTTGCAGAACCAACCACTGTGCTGAGAATATCTTCAGAAAGAGTTCCCAGGATCATTGTTTTGACCACCTGATCTGACTTGATCCATGAAGCATAGAACGGATTGGGAGTAGAACCAGAGGAGCCATCGATTTTAGGAACGCCGATGTTTGGAGATAGAGTCGGGGTAGCACCATTCACAAATCCAAGCAGCCCTTGACCAGAGAGGAAGGACTCAAATTGATACTTCCAGAGTATGTAGTTTTGCTCTGTAAGTTTCACAGTGACACAGTTAGCAATACTTAGAGACAGACAAGAATAGAGCTCCATGGACTGTTCCATGGCTCTGATACCATAAAAGTAAAACACAAAACTTTAGATTTGAAGAAGAAAGTTCATTTATTGAATCATTTCGGCTTAACCTTATTACAATAAAGACTGAGCTAGCTTTATACTCACAACTAGCTAGGGTTACAAAGGGGTTTCCTACTGTAATCGTTTGACACTTGTCAAGCATCGGATTCATCATCGTTGAGGAGCGTATAGCGGTTAGATAGGATCAATTGACCCTCCGTACTCCTCTTTGTCTTTGTTGAGATTGCTTTTACCTCTGCGTTCTTTGTTTTGTCTGATTGTGATAAAGGAGAAGATGACCATTGTAGCTTTGCCTTATCCTTCTCTTCAGCTTTCTTTATGGGCTCTGTATTAAGCTTAGAACGTTGCCGTTTCTTCTTTCTTCATTAATCTTGGAACCTTTTACTTCAAGCAGAGTGTTTCCAAGACTTTGTGAACTTTCTTCATTTTGGACTTTAACAAACGACGCCTTAAATGTCTTTGAGTCTATGAAAACCAGCGGATTCAAACCGAACCAGCAATTGTTCCTCGGCGTTCTAATAGCTTGTTGCCACGGAGGATTTGTCACACAAGGACTAAACTATTTCCAAATCATGAAGAACGAATACGGGATTAACCCGAACGAGAAACATTTCACTTGCCTCGTCGATCTTTTAGGCCGCACGGGAAGATTATCAGATGCTGAGAATCTGATTCTGAACTCAGGGTTTCAAAACTATCCAGTAATGTGGAGAGCATTGCTGAGTTCTTGCAGGATTCATAAAGACAACGTAATCGGGAAACGCGTTGCAGAGAGATTAATGGAACTCGATCTCGAGGCGTCTAGCTCGTACGTGTTGTTACACAACATTTACAACGAGTCTGGAGTCAATTCTTCTGGTGAAGAAGTTAGAAAAGAGATGAGATATCGAGGGGTTAAGAAAGAACCGGCATTGAGCTGGATCGTGATCGGTAAACAAGCTCATTCGTTCGCGGTCGCTGACTTGTCCCACCCGTCGAGCCAGATGATCTACGCGATGGTGCAACAAAAGCTAGAGACCATGAACAATGTAGATTGTGTAGACGAGGCTCTTGTTTACGGTTGTTCCGTTACATGAAAATTTAATACAGTTTTTGTCCTTATATTATCATGTTAATTACAAAAATGCCACTGTTTGTTAATGAAAATGGGCCTGTGACTTAAAAGCCCACATGTATTATCGTCTTCTCTTTCGCATACATTTCCGAAGAGAGAACAAGTGTGCAATCTCGGAGAAATGGCGGCGAAACCCCTAATCAGGTCGGGAGCTTCGTTGTTGATGAATCGGTTTCTGACGAAGCCGGCGACGAATGTTGTGGAGAACAATCTCAGATTGATTCAGCAGATAGCTCCTCAGAGACAAGAAATCCCGCCGTTTTTCTTCCCGTCGTTGTCGAATCTACAGAGCTCGCTCAATTCGCCTCCTAACGACACGGTTTCGCTCAAGGAACTCTCGGAACGTGGGTTTCTGTATCCTTTTGGTCTTCCTTCGCTCGAGTTCTTCTTTCCCGAAGGTAATGGGTTCCATTGCTCTCTTCGATTGTATCTATCAGTACCTAGAATTGGCAATCTGTTCCAACTCTCCTTGTGATGTATCATATTTGGTGTATATAAAGGATTTTGAGTGTGCTTGTATAAGTCAAATGCTGATCAGTGTTCTGTTTTTTCAAGTGTATAAGTATTCCTTCCTTGAGGGAATTTGAATGCATGTTCATGTGCCTACTCAATAGAAACAAGATTAAAATTAGTTACTTTTAGGTGACTTAGTCCTTATTTTCCATTTGCTGCTAGTGGAAATACTGGATTATGGTGTGGTGTTCTGGTCCTTGAATCGGGATCATGGCGCATTTTAAAATGCTCGTAGCACAAGAATCTGGCTATGTTGTGCTTCAATTACATATAGTGCAAGAATTTTATGTGTCTGGAATCTAAAGAATAGTTCTGCCTTCAATATATTGTCTGTTGGGATTTAGTCTCTGCAAGGTTATACATTTTGCTGCTCTATGGTGCCTGCCTAATATCTTTGTATTTGGTGATGCAGTTGATCCTTCAACTGAGCCATTGCTTCTATTTCCTAAGAGGACATTCCAACCAAGCACTATCAGGCGCAAACGGAACCATGGATTCTTTGCGCGGTATGTCTCTTTGTATTAAACCTCCTGGTTTTGATCCAAGAATGGAGTGTCACATCTATTTTTCAGTAAATCAAACGTCCTGAATTTTTAACTCCTCAAATCATTGCTCATTCGCATTAGATGAATTTGTTGTTTGGCAATAATAGAAATTAAGAACAATGATCTACACTTTTCTTGGTTGTTTGAGTGGCCAGAACTGTATACTCATATGGATAGTGGATGTCTTGATATGAACAGCAAGGCAACCAAAGGTGGGCGGAGAGTCATAGCTCGGAGAGTAGCCAAAGGGCGTCACAGAGTCACGGCCTAGACTCTCTCTAATCTTTCCTTGGAAATTATCCTACGGTCTCCAATTATCAAATACGCTTCTCTTTGTGTCTTTCAGGCTAGGAAATCTGAAATTTCTATCTCATAAGTAATTCGGCTGTCTTCATATCAATGTTTTGATGTGTTGTTGATCTCTGAATCTAAGTGAAGTTACAATTTTTGAAAGACCTCAGCCTCTTTTCAATGGATAGATTATATCAAGGAATCTATTTTTACCTGATGTTACATGTTGTCATTGTCTTCATATCCATGATGTGTTGTTTATTACTTTTAAAGGTCTTCTTTTCAACTTTAACAAAAAAAAAAAAAAAAGAATCTTTTCAGTGGATAGTTTACATCAAGAAATACTTATTTCTGCATGATCTTAAGACAATTTATCATTGTTTCAATAATGAAGCAAGAACATAAGGATAAATATTGATTTTTTTTTTTTTTTTTGGCCAAGGCATTTTAAAATGATCTAAAGAGAATCTCATAGTTGACCAGTGATGTTGTACATGAAACTTGCATTGAATTATGCAGTCCACGGTTTGACCCCACCAAATATCATAGAGAGAGAAAGAGAAGCATAAGCGACAAGAACAAAATGAAGACAATAATTTCCAGTACAGATGCTTAAACAAACTGACCATATACAAACACATGTGTACGTAGATGACGAGAGGCAGATCGTACATATATTCCACATATACGTGCTTACATACCTATGTGTTTGCATGTGTTCATTATTGTCTATAAAGACGAATTTTATATGTAGTAACCTTTTTCCACAACTCACACGACTATAACCTGAACAAGGAACTACCAACATTTATGTTTTCCCCCACTAAACAAATTCAAATGCGATAATGAAAAAAGTATTCCATGTAACATCACCAATCCTTATACTATATAGTATAAATAAAAATTTGGAAAATATCAGACTTATATCAACACATATATGTGGGTGATTATTTATGTTCCCTCTCTTTCTTTCTTATAATAACTAATAAGATATAAAACGTATATGGAATCTATATAGGTATTTATTACGTACCCATGTCTAGGAATCCCATGTTGATGGAGTAGGACTAGGGTTTGCTTGAGTAATGACGTACTGTCCACAAGAGATTGGTGATGATGGGGATGATGATGATGGTATGATCATGTGATTAATGTATGATGATAAGTCCACTCGATGATGATCACCATGCATTTGCAAGTTGTAAGTGGTGGGAAGAAGAAAGCCATGGTCTTGCGAAATTGGTGAGGAGGAGGATAAAACTTTGCCTTCAAGAACTTCTCCACCTAATAACTTTGTAGCCACCAATGGAATAATATTCCTAGAATCACCATTATCGTTGTATGGTGTTACAAACACGTTGAGTTTATTTGCATCGTCGAAATCTTGAAGGGTTTCTTGGAAAGTACTGGAGATAGTGCTCGCTGGTAGATCTGGTAATGAAGGCCATTGAGGATCATTATCATTACGGTGATTGTTTAGGATTGGTGTGGATGACAAAACGTCGAGATTGTTGTAAAGGTTATTATCTTGATGAGGTTGGTTTAGAAACTTGAAATCTCCTTCTCTAGAGGTTGGGAACAAGAACGGGGTCATAACATGGTGAGAAGAAGGAAGAGAGAGATGGCTTGGAGTGATGAAATTAGGGTTAGTGTTTGTGATGATATTGGACATGAATTTTGAACCTTCTTCGTCACCACTTGTAGGGTTGAATCCATTGTGATAAGGTAGGTTAGTAAGCAAATTTGCCATGGAAGAGATATGATGATGGAGATGATGATGATGACCATGATGATGGTGATGATGATGGGACATGAGCTTCTTTTTTATGCTTGAATTCCAGAAATTCTTGACTTCATTATCTGTTCTACCAGGTAGATGTTTAGCAATTTGAGCCCATCTGTTAAAACCCATAACACAATAAACAAAAAAGGTTATAAAAGTAAAACAATTTCTTGATGAAAATGTAATCATAAGGTTTATATTAACAAACCTGTTACCAAGAATGCTATGAAGCTCAATGATAAGAGCAGCTTCTTGAGGAGAGAAGCTTCCACGTTTAAGGTCAGGTCTTAGATAATTTATCCATCTCAATCTACAACTCTTCCCACATCTCTGTAAACCTAATCAAAACAAATGCAAAATCCAAAAGATAATTAAAACCTAGACAAATCTTTTTCATCATTAGAGAATTGATATACAAGAAACAAAAAAACATATATATGTATATGTGTTTGTATATATGCCTGCATGTTTGGGAACAGAGCTCCAGCAACCATGGCCATATGTGTTGATGTAGTTGATGAGCTTTTCGTCTTCTTCGGGTGACCATAGACCTCTCTTCACCTTTTGCTTGTTGCAGCACGAATGATGACCCATCTCTCTCTACTCTCTCTCTCTCTCTCTAAGAATGTTTGTACGATGTTGAAGGGTTTATTATATTGTAGAGAATTGGAGAGATTAATACACACAATTAAAATGAGAAAGAAATGACGGCTGCTGAAACTATTCCATTAATTTATTGCAAAAGTATATTAGATAAATAATAGACGGTTACTACCAAATTCTGTCGACCCGGTTTTTCTCTAGTGAAATCCGAAACAACGTATGTACAATAATTTGGAGCTGAAATTAGATGTAACAATTTGAAAATAAGATGATGCAACAAAATAATGAAAATAAATTAAATTATTTGAGGTGGGTTTTCAGCACACTGAAGACGAGAATGGCCCAGTGTATATTTTTAGGGTTTTGTGTTATAAAAGGTTAAAAGTCTAAAAGCTGAAGTTTCTTCTCAGTGAGAGCCTGTGTGCCTTATTACAGAATCATGGCCATTGGCTTCTACTAGACAGACACGTGCTATTCATGCAGATGTCGTGGGTCCTACTTCTCGGTTATTATTTTGAGATTTTGTGGAAATTTTTTTTCTTGTGCCATCAATTTTCAAAAATTCTAAAATATCACTAAAAGTACACCAAATTTTTGAAAATTTGAAAAAATCACAAAATTTAAATTAATTTTAAATATTTAAAACTAAACTCTAAATCCTAAAAATACCTCCTACCACCTAAAATTATACTCTAATTGTATAATAGTTATCCCAAACCCATAAATTTAAATTTTAAACCCTCAAAAATCAATTTTTGTGTTTGTGGTGTTTTGAAACTTTTGGAAATTGATGGTATCTTTGAAAACAAAACTTTAAAATATGATATTTTAAAGAATATCTCTTTTGTTTTAGTAATTTAATTGTTTTTGGGATCAAATGTATTTTTTTTGGTCAAAATTTTAGGATAAAATTCTTATTGAACATTTTGAAGGTGTAAACTATCTCAATGAACGAGTCAAAACTCAAATGATATATAGTAGTATAATCGAATTGCCAACAAACGAAGCAAATTTTTAATTTTGACATAAAGGGCTCGAATTCAACTATGCATGTAATATGACTTGCTTCATTTATTTATGATTTGTCATATTACATGCATAGTTGAATTCGAACCCTTTATGTCAAAATTAAAACTTTGCTTCATTTGTTGGCAATTTGATTATTTTAAAACAAACAAACACGTATTATATTTGGTTTTTATCATTTACGTAAAGTATATTCGCCAGTCTCTATATTGACTATAAGAAGCCAACTAATTTAAGTAATATTTGTCAGTCTATAAATGTTATATCAAAACAAAATATTATTGTGGTTTCTCACTGATTAGCTATAATACGGTTGGTTCTCGAGTATGTTTGCATTTTTTTGGCTCTTTTATTCCTGTTGTGTTTGTATGCCGCATCAATGGATTCAAGAGAAAGTGAATCAGTGATAGATTGGCACCAAGGTTTGTTAGAGATGGAACATTTGTTTTAGATTTTTTAGGTTTGGGTTAATTTTTTGTTATGTATCCTAGCTTTGTATAATATTCTCCCTTTGAATTTTAAAAACGAATTCTACTAATGTATGTTACCTTTGTACTTCATCAGTTTAATATAATATTTTATATTTCAGATGACAAGAAAAAAACTGTAATTCGGTTCGGGATCAGATAGTTTGATATTAATTTATGATTTTGTTCGGATTCGAGAATTACGGTTCGGAATTAAGTGGTTTTTTGTTTCAAAATTTTGGCTACCCATATAATGTGTATGCACTGACCAAAACACATCAGAATATCATGCATAGATTCATCCCTAATATATAGTCTATATCATGATCAGCATTTTATGATATTCTAAAAAATCAGATTCGACGCTAAACAACTTTATTTTCTTTTTTTATATATAGAATTTGGTTTCTATTAAAGTGATAAGAGTTTGTCCAAAAACTAAAAAGTCCTAAATTTAGATAATTTACAAGCTAGAGAAACAGAGGAATCTCGATTGAATAAGATTCAGAGACGTAGAAAAATATATAACAGTTGCTTGACACATATATTAACACACTACCACAGTACTATATAACTTCTCTTTTAAAACTTTACACTTATTTCGTTTAAATCGTTTAGGAAAGTGATTTGATTAAAAGAGGATTGCGCGTGAACAAGGGAGATCGCATTATTATTTTGCCAATAATCAAATGGTCCTATATGTTTATATAGTGTGTTCGGAATTCAGTCCACTGTTTACTTTTAAGAGTGTATGAATATGATCGTACACTAATATTTATATATCTTGTCCAACTTACTTTCTTCGTTTTTCATTTATTAGCCAATTAAAATGAAACTAAATATGGAACTTCATGGTGAGATCTAACGAAATGTTATATAAAACATCACACTAGTTGTGTTTCATAGAACATACTTCTTATGCTTATACCAATAAGCTAACAATACCAAATCCACATTAATATCGTTCTTTTTTTTTTTTTGGTCGACAACATTAATATCGTTCAAAGCATAGAAATAATTAAAAACAATTTCTGTAATAATCAAATTAATTTTCATTATCAGAGATGAATTTAATGCTTGTGACCGAAGCAATAGGCCCAAACATAAGATTCTTATGATTTTGCCTTCGATGCCACATGCAACTAATAAAGAGCTTTCACACTTTTATTTCTATATTTGATGAGCCATCAAAGGACACTAACTTTCCATACATTTTGGCTTTTTGCTTCGAGAAAAAAAATATACTTTCTATTCCAACAACTTTTTTTTTTCATCTTAATTATAATCAGTGTTCAAGAAATCGGCCTAGGCGCTAGGCGTCTCCAAGCCGATTCGATTTTTAACTAATCGAAGGTATTAGGCGGGGTTGTCATTTGGCGGTTTAGGCGTAAATTAGGTGGGCTAGGCGTTTAAAATCCGCATTTTTAATTTTTTTTTTAAAAAAAATCTAAAACGGTGAGTTTTAATAATTTGACCATAAAATTTAAAGTGACGTCGTTTTTTTTTAAAACGGTAAGTTTTTCTTTAATATTCATTTTTATTTCATTTTCTTAGTTTTACTCTACGTTTAGATTTTATTTATGGATGATTATTATTAAGAATTAAGATTAATTTATTATGTTTTATATATTAGATAAGTACAATATATAGATAAATAGTCTATATATTATGTATATATATAATTAAATATACATATATATAGTTATATTTAAAAACCGCCTAAACCGCCTAAAAAATTGCCTAGTCGGGCGGAGGGCGCCTAGCGCTTTATTGAACACTGATTATAATATTATCCTTGGTGAAATACATCGGTGAAATACAAAGCCCTGTGAAATAGACGACTGAGCCCTGTGAAAAGGAAACAAAACACAACTCAAGCTTTCGAAACAAGCTAAGCATAATGCAAGAGATTAAAGGCGGAGAAAGGTCGAGCCAGAAGCTACTAGGACGAAGCGACACACTTTTGCCTTGATCAAACGTGATCTCAACTGGGAATGAATGGGAAGACTGGAGTAGTATCTCCGGCCTTTCCCGTACTTGTTAACCTCTTCCTATCGACATAGGTATTGGCTCTCACTCTGGAGACATATTAAGGTTCTAAATGAACTCAAATCCTCGGAAAGGTAGGAGTCACGATCCCACTCAAAATATCTAAGCCAAACACCCAAAAGACGAGATACACCTAGTTTGAAACCCACTTTTGTTGGTAATACCCACGAACCACAAGCTCCACACGCATCAACACTCGCACGGTTAATAGAACTAGCCAACTGAAATCAGAATCGTGAAGACGACATCGAAAGCAGCTATGCCGCACCCTCAACGAGTCAAAAGACTTGTACATCAGGCGCATGCCTCAACACAAAAACCAAGCTTTCTATTCCAACAACATAAATCAACTTATTTCAAAGCCCTTTCCATGCATTGTTACTATTTACTAATATAATTGTTATGTAAAAAGGTAAAATTTCCAATTACAAAATTGTATTTTCACAAGAATTTATATCTTTGTCTTATTATCTCTAAAATTTGTTGTTCCTCAAGAGTTTATAATGTTCTACTACTCCCTTCTGTTAAATATCCTCGAACTTGTATAGATTGGAAACGTCCGACTTTCATATCATCGCATTTCTTCGAAGTCATTAAGTAATAAGAAGAGTGTCCGTACGATACGCTCTAAAAGAAAAGTCCACAAAATTGGTAATTTCTGTTAAATGATAGCTGTTTTGAAGATCTCGATTTATTCCCCTGATTGTTTGCATTTTTTATATTGGGTTTTCTGTTTTTGGTTTAATTGGTATTGGGTTTTGATCATCGTGTATGATTTGAGAAATGCATGAAACTATCGCTTTCCAGGTAAGATATATATTAAGGGTAAATGAGTAATGCAATTCTGCAAAGAAAATGTGGTTTTCCTATACGAAGTTAGTTATTTTAGTTTGTTATTTGTCTACAATAATTTCTATGCAGATTTTAATGTGATTTGATATACTTTTGTTTTTTTAAATTCTGTAGTTTTATATATGATTGGTTGAGTTATATTTTTAGTTAATTATTAAATGAGATTTTGTTTGTATTTATTATTCTTAATTCTCGTGAAATAAATCAAAACATCTTATAAAATGAAATGGAGAGAGTATATGTTGGGAAATGACCATTAATTACGCTAGGCATGGGCATTCGGGTATCCAATCAGTTTTCGGTTTGGATAATTCGGTTATCGGTTTTTTCGGATATATAAATATAGAAACCATACAGGTTATAAGAAACATCGGTTTTGATACGGTTCAGATACCATCGGGTTCGGTTTGGGTATCGGGTTTGGGGCCAGAAACCGTTAAAACCCGATTTAATTTTAGATATCGGTTATTTAATTTTGGGTTCGGGTTATATCGGTTTTTAAACCCGAAAATACCCGAACTAACCGAAAAATGTCAATTACCCGATTAAAAAATACAATTTTGACCTAAGTTCAAGTACACAAAATTGACACAACTAATGTTTTGATATGTTATAAATGCAACCAAAGTGAGTAAAGAAGAATACAAAAGCAATGTTCATAACTGAATAAAGAACACAACAAGCATCAAGCAATGTTAAAAATCAAAATAACTTGAATGAGAAACTAAGACATCAGAGAAAAGAAATTGAAACTAGAAATGAAAAAAACTACCAAAAAACCAATGAACCAGAGATGAAAAAAAAACCAATGTTACTAAGTCATCATACACAATTCAATCATAATTTAACCAAAAAACGAGTCAATTTCAGGACAAAATCGATTTATGAACCGCTAAAATTGAAACAAAATTGTACATGTGAATGAATTTTCGACGTCTCTGATGGTGGAGACGCTGGTTCTTTGCGATTTTGCTTTTGGGTTTCCACTTTTTATGAAGAAAATGAATCAAAATCTTCATAAAAAAGATATGGTCAGAGATGTTAGGGATCAATTGTTTTCGAGAATGGGAAGTGGAAGAGGTAAAGGAAAGAGGGATAATTAAGTCGGTACTAATTAGACATATATACACTACAAGAAAACTGTGAATTAGCCACAGTCTGGCTACTGATTTTTTTCAGTAGCCGTGAAAAGGCCACCGAATTGCTACTAATTGGCCACTGAGAAAAAAATGACAATGCAGTAGCTAATCAGTTGCTGATCAGTGGCTAAGTAGCCACTATTTCTATTAGTGACTAGTATGTAGCTAATCTAGCAACCAATTTGCCACTGATAATATAGTAGCTAGCAAAAAAATTATTATATTTTTAAATTACATAGAATTTAATACTTTTAAAAAAATAAACTTAAGTAGAAAAGGTACATACAAATATGTCATAGATTAATAGATTCAAAGTTATAAGTAAGACATACAAATTTTCATTAGTCATTACAAACAAATGTTAATTGTTGGGGTTTTCTTTTGTTATTTATATAAATACCATAATTATAGAATATGAGTAATAAAAATTTGAAAAGACAAGTAAAATATAGAATTAGAAGAAAAAAGAGTAATTGCGTATCTCATTTCTTTGTATCAACATTCTCAATTTTACATTTAAGTGGATTTTAATGTTTAGTTTTATTTTGAAAGATTATAATTTATATGTTTGTGTTATTAGTAGTTTGATAATAATAATCACAACAAATATAAATTTTTTTAAAAAAACTTTGATTTTGAAAACTTTTAACAAAAGATATTCATAACTTGATCAAACTAAGAGTATAAATGTATGAATGAAGAAGAAAGAAGTTATGGGGTTTAGGGTATCATTGTAGCCACCAAGTTTTAGTGGCTAAATAATAAATTTCAGTTGCTAAAAAGATATTTGACATTTGGAAATTTTTCAGATCTGATACAGCCGCCAATATAGTAGTAACTCAGAGAAGCAAGTTAATTTGGTGGCTAAAATTTATAAGTTCAGTGGCCAAAATTACAAATTAAAGTTTATCAAAATTTCATTTTGACAACTAAATTTTTAAGAACCGGGAAATTTCCTTCCATAAAAATAATCCAAAAGATTTAAAGGTTTTTTTCACATCTTACAGATCTAAACCTAGTTCACTCTCTATCTCTCGCCGACTCACCTCGGCCATTAGACCCTTTCACTCACCACCACCGTCGGACCCTTTCTCTCACCACCACCGTCAGACCCTCTCTCTCGCTCACCGACTCATCATCTTCCTCTCTCTCTCACCACCACCGTCAGTCCACTCTCTCGGATCTCTCGGTCCAAAAGTCACTATAAGC
This sequence comes from Draba incana, assembly GCA_963576765.1. Lineage (NCBI taxonomy): Eukaryota > Viridiplantae > Streptophyta > Magnoliopsida > Brassicales > Brassicaceae > Draba > Draba incana. The sequence goes on from OY755207.1 coordinate 14,104,156, forward strand.
CACTAACCCATCATCCTTTTCTTTTCGTCCTTATTTATGTGCTTATTGAGATTTTTGGTTTTCAATTTAGCTTGCTGGAGTTGGTGGAGGTTCTGACCAGATCTAGAGAAAAGGAAAGCTTTGATTTTCTCTTTTCTATGCTTCTGTTATCCTTATTTTGCTGTGATAATGTTAGAGCCCTAATTCAAATTGGAAATTAGGGATATCTTCCTCTGAAATGATTGATTTGGTATAGTTCTTGATTTTAAGATATATATTTGAAAATAGTCCTGAAATTGTTCTCAATTAGTTTGTGCTTATATTTTTGCAGGTTGAACCAAAATGGCGCTCTTCCATCTGCTATTGTGGGAATTGTATCATCACCAATGGCAGAAATTCACCCATGAGCTTGGATGAAATCCTGGCATCGCCATCCCGTCGTCTCATGCCTTGGTTTCACCTTAACAGTCCAAACTGGTAAATTTTAATCTTACACTTGCCAATCTGTCTCATTTTAATTTATATCTTTCTTTGTTACTCTTATATGAGGTAACATAAATGATTGTGTTTGTTTTCCATTATTTAGCTTAACAAATTTACTCCTACATACAAGTCTTGTGTACACACAGCCTGTATGAAAATCAGATTTACTATTTTCATGTCATATAAACAAAACTATGATATATGCATTTTAATTATCTTTTTTTTTTTTTTGTAGTATGTCCCATGGATATCAGTTTGGTTTAGGCTTAATGCAATTTTGATCATGCCGAGACATCGAAGTCTATTTATTTTCGATACGAACCTAACTTGGAGACAGAGTTTGAAGAAATGGAGGTCATCGTATTCTCTTTCGACCCATTTTACCAATCTTGATGTGAAATTTGACACGTTTCAAGCTTCGGTAAACCAACTCATTTTCTCTCTTAGTATAAGAGGTTCATGGATAACACCCTAACCAACCGGTAGAGATGTGGATTGAGCATTGATGACTATAACATTTCTACTTACGTAATATTTTTGTTGTTTATTTCGTATATAATTTATGTTATTTCAGAGATGTGGATTGAGCATTGAACAATTTGGTTATTTATTTCATATATAATTTATGCTGTTTATATTTTAGTTATAATTTATTATAGAATAATTAAATCAAAATATTAATACCTTTTCAACAATATAAAATGGCTACTAATATTTGTTGTAATAGCCACTAATAAATTGGTTACCAAATACGTAGCTATAAGGCCACGATCTTTTAGTGGCTATATTCGTTGCTAAGTTTCACTGAACTGTTGGTTGCTAATTGGTAGCTATTTTAGCGACCAAAATGTGTAGTTGCAAAACGGTTGCTATTTAGCTACTGTTTGGCTACTGAACGGATTTAGCTTCCATTGATCCGCAACACAAAATTTTGGTGGCTAACGGTAGCTAATTTCATTTTAGCCACCAATTTTATGATTTAGCAACCAAAAAAATGGTGACTATTTAGCAGTTTTCTTGTAGTGATATGTGTGTATTAAGTCGTTCTCTGCGGTTAACCGTGGGTAGTTCGGGTTTACCCGAAACCTAACCCGAACCCGTTACCCGACAGAAATGAAAACCATCCGGTTTTTAGTGACTAACCATAACCGAACCGAACCCGGTTTTTTTGTTTGGTTTCGGTTTTGGTTTTCGGTTTCGGTTAAATTGTCCAGCCCTAAATTACGCTTAGACTAATAAATGATCAAAAATTTTATCGTCAGACGGCTTTTGCGGATAAATTTGCCAATAACGTTTTTCTACCAAACTATATTAATAGGTGTACTTTTTTTTTGTCATCCTCAAACTTTGATTTGATATGTGTAGTTATAATTCAATTTAGACGGTATAAAACACATAGTCATCGCAAAAAAAAAACCGTTTAGGCTTTGTTATGAATGAGGGAAGCACACTTGAAGATAACGAAGCACTAAAAATTGCAATAAGTTAAACTCTTTTTAAGTAAAATTTGGTTATATGCTGTTTAAAGAAGTCAAAGCCCAACGGATTCGAGATTGTGTCGGAAACTTCCCTTATTTTCTTAATTTGACATATATCTTCTTGGTGGTTCTGAAATCGACCTCTGAACCAATTTATTTGATCTCCTCATCTTTGCACCATTGATAGACTATTAACATTATAAAACCATCCGTATCTTTCAATATTTATTTAGGTGTCCCAAATCGTAAAGAAAAAAAGATAAAAATAAGGTTAAAAAAAAATCATTTACTTATCTTATTCTTGATGATTCGAAAACATGATTGCTTTAAGGTAAGAAAATTAATGTTTGTGCAATATACATTCTAAAAATATCGATAGTTTTGTGATGTTAATCGGGTTTCCGTAGCCGTTTTTTACTTTTTTGTAGCAAATTACACACTGAATCATTATATACTAGAATAATACCCTCGCGATGCGAGGATTATTTGAGTTACTGTAAATAGTTATGTTTTAAAACTAAATATGTACGCTTGATATATGTAAATATGGTTTCAATCATTAAACTATTTGATATAATAATTAACTCATGCTTACATATTTTAATGATTATTTTTTGATGTTATGTTGTCATTTTTAAACATGTAAAAACATATCATTAACCAATTTTTCTTTATCTTTGCTTTCTCGTTGATCTAGTTCATTCATGTCAATTATTTTGTATTCTTCATAGATATACATATGTTAAACTTTTTCTTATATATAACGATATAAACATGGTTGTTTCTATTTTCAGTTATATAGTTTGTTGTTTTTATTTGCCTAAATTTTGTTTTTTGTAACTAAATATAACTATTTGTATAGAGGTTTTGTGCAATTTGTAAAATTACTTTATGTTTGTGTTTTTTCCATTTTAATTTCTTACTTTTTGAGTAATTAACAATTTTAATATTGAAATACTTACATATTTAAATAATTGACATGTGTTGAAATCTAATCGGCTACTTATACATGTGTCGCGATCTCGTGAGTTACAATTTTACGAACTCTCCTTTATTTAATAAGATAACTATTCTTATAAAGGTTTTGTGAAATTTGTATTTTTTCCATTTTAACTTCTTCCTTTTTTGATAATTAACAATTTTGATATTGAAATATTTACATATTTAAATAATTGATATGTGTTATAATCTAATCGGCTACTTAACACGTGTCGCGATCTCGTGAGTTAGAATTATGCTCACTCTCCTTTATATAATAAGATTTGGTTATGCACACATGCATGCATATACACATAATGGGTAAATAAATTGTATAAGAACATGAAAGTTTGTTGGACATAATATGAAAAACTTCCACACGGACAAGAAGGAAGCTCTCGTCACATTTCCACCATAATTTGGTTCGACGTTCACTTTCATAGTTCCTATGGGAATAGATATATCAACTGCATGGTTCTCCATATAATATAAACAACCCTTATAAATAGTCTAATCCATTGATTTCAGTCGATTTTTTATAAAAGATCTTTAATTCAAAATAATTTGTTGGAACGGGTTCCATATACTATGTGAAAAAGATAAAACAGAGACCTTATTGACACACACATTAAATGAAAGTAGGATTTTGAAATGACTCGGATAATATCATAATACGAATATATAAGCCGGAAAAAAGACCAAAACAGTTGGACATAACAGTATAAAAAATGTAAATATGGCGTGTATATTAACTTAAAATCCATATGTTAAAAAGTCACTTTAGTGGATTGATCAGAAAAGAAGAAGTTGTTATTATAGGATAACTAATACTCCGCGAGATATTAAGTTATAGGATTGGATTCTAGTATATTATAGTCGAGAAAGGATTAGTTGTTTACCCATTTGCTTAAAGCCTTAAACTAATATTTGTTCATCTCGGTCTGATGTTATTTTCTTATTTTATACTTTATAATAAAAACTACATTTTCCCCGGAATTAAAAGTAGAAAAAATACATTAATTTTCTGGCAATGGCTAATCAAATCACGATGACATTAACACAGCTATTTCCAGGTGTTATCCAGTACACTTGACAGTTCATAGCCAATCAGATTTTTTTCCTTTTTACATAAATAACACATAATTAATACTTCCTCCATTTGTTTTTAAGTGAGGTTTAAGTTTTCTATACTCGAAATCATTAAATTTATCTTGTTTTTGAACAATACATTTTATTTATCCAAGACAATTTAACCAATAAAAATTCAATATACAGAATTTAAAAAGTCAAAAACACTAAAAAATCAATTAATTATGCATTGGTTAGTGAGAATACCACTTATTTGTGAACAAAAATATGGAATTGTTAATACCGAATATGGAATTGTTAATAAATAATCTTTGAATAAATCTTGAAATTTTTTTATTCAGAATATTTTTTTTAATTACTCTTTTACTCCAAATCAATACTATGCAAAAATATAGGCATCTCTTGAAACAAAAAAAGGAACTTTATTTTCCATTAACAATTTTCGGATCTTTTTCAAAATTACCTATCATTTTGGTTTTTAAGATATCATCAACGATTTTATCAAACAAAAAAATATTAATACAATTTATTTTCACCTTATATTATACTAAATTTTATATGAAAAAATAATAACATTACACAATTAATTAAATGTTATAATACATTTTGAGCCGCATAATATTATACTCAATTTCACACTAATTTTAAATAGAAATACAATTTCATTAGTTCGTTTTTTTTTTTTGTAGCAAATGAATAAATAATTATAGATATTCTGTTTTAAATCTATTACTATTATAGCTATGAAATCTTTTAATTAGCTGCCGAAATCACGTTACATTTAGGTAGCCTTCAATCCCTACAACTGTGGAGCAAGCTTCTCAAACAGTTAATATTCTTTTTAAAGTTACCATCTCTTCATAAGGATATGTCATTCCATTAAAATTCTTGCATTCACGCTTTTAGTTTGTATGTTTTCAATTGATTCTCTTTTTCTAATGTACGATGGTTTTGTTTGACACATCTTTTAGTTTTAATACTAATATGTTAGCCGTTGATTTTACATGTAAAGGTCATTTTCACCAAATTATATTCAACATCCACCACCTCGAAGATCAAAACAGTAGGTGCATATGTATTGAGTTTGACTTTTTAACTTCCATTGATTTATACGAACGAGTTATTCATGACTTACTTTTTATATTTTGGTGCTACTAATGATCATATTCAAGAGTTTGAGAGAGAAGTAAACGTTTTTTTTTCTTTTTGGTAGGGAAAAGTAAATGTTCTTAATAATCACTTTCATCCATATATAGTTGTAAGTAAGGTAGTTGTTATCCTTCTTGTATTATCAAACTCATTTATTCTTTTATTGGACTGAGATATATTCGGATAGAGTGAGGGAAGATGACACATACCTTAAGACTTAAAATCAAAAATCATGCATATAAATGTTTTTTATTTATTCTTTTATTGGACTGAGATATATTCGGATAGAGTGAGGGAAGATGACACATACCTTAAGACTTAAAATCAAAAATCATGCATCTAAATGTTTTTTATTAATAAAAAATTATATTATTATATACTAAAATTAATTTTAATTTTATATAAATTTTCATATCCGCACAAGGTGCGGGAAATCACCTAGTACCACACAAAAAAATAATTTTTAAAACATCACTTAAAACAAACGGAGAGAGTAATACTACCCGTTAAATAAAAAGTATAAAACTGAATCAGAGGTGAGTAATTTTTGTTGTCAAAGTCAAATGTAAGTACTTTTAAAAAGCTTCTTTTTTTTGACCAAACCGATACTTTTTAAAATTAAAACTTAGGTTCTCTTGCTAGGGGAAGATGAGTTCAAAGCTACAAGACCAAATTTTGCAGGAGAATCGGCTAAAACATTTGCCGTACGAGAAATATAAGCGAAAGAGATAGTTGTGAATTCGTCGCGTAGATAACGAATGTCATGTAGGAGAGATTTCAGCTCATTGTAGACGCCATTCGTGTTGATTAGTGTAACAAGAGTGAGCGAGTCCGAGAACACATTTAGCGTTTGGAAACCTGCTGTTTTGGTTGCAATTAGAGCAGTCTTCAAAGCGAGTGCTTCTGCGATTAAGGCCGAAGCCACATTCCTGCGAGAAACACTATGTTGAGCAATTATTTTCCAAGATGAGTTTCGAAAACACCATCCCAAACTGCAATCCCTTGTTGTATCAATCCAAGATGCATCAATAAAACACAAAGTTGCAGTTGGGGACAATTTCGGTGGAGCGACAAAACGCAGAAGTTTTGGTTTGTTAATTTCTGAGTTTGCATTTTTCCATGCCCTTGCTTCCTTTACTGCTCCTGTAACCAAATCCATCGCTGCGATTCTACGATTTTCAAAAACCACTTGATTGCGTGCTTTCCATAAGTTCCATAACACCCATGGATAAATTGGAACTCCTGCAAGACCGCTAGGTGGAAGATTAACCTGATTCTTTGCTAAGGTGAGAAGTTGGTTTATTGATGAGATTGACTGGTCCGGTTTGCCGAATGACGGAACTAAATCCCAGACCGTAGACTCAAAGGGACAGTGCAACATCATGTGCAATTCATCCTCCATTACATCACAAACTTTGCATTTTACCGCACCACGTATTCCCCGCTGTACCAAATTGCTTCCTACTGCCGGAGCTCTGCTCATCAATTTCCAGAGAAAAGTTTTTAGTTTTGGTGCAGTGTTTACCTTCCAAATACATGATCTCCATACAAACTGCTCATTGTGCACTGGATCAACATGAAGTTTATTTATCGCATCACCTGATTTTGTCAAGTAATCTCCTAATTTTACTGGTAGCCAAACAAAAGAATCCCTCATCGCATAGGTACTAAGGATGATCCTTGTAATAAGTTCCTCATAATGAGGTAAATGCTTTCAAATAGCCTCCATGTTCCAAGTGTTGGAATCTTGGTGAATTAAATCACAAACCCGCAGGTTGATGAATTCTAAAGGAGGAGGGCCGTATGGTCTCAATGGTGATGAATCCGAGAGCCATGCATCATTCCAAATTTTGATGTTCTTGCCATCCCCCACTATCCATCCCAATCCAAGCTTGAGAACCTCTTTCCCGGTCATAATGCCAGTCCAGCCGTGTGATCCGTTTTTCATCTCCATGCAATCCATAAAAGAGGTTGTGGGGTGGTACTTTCCTTTTAATTTTTGGACCAACAGAGAATGAGGATCGACCATCAAGCGGCAACAAATTTTTGCCAAAAGCGAAGCATTGAATTCTTTGATTTCTCTAAAACCGAGGCAACCGGCCAAGTAAGGGCGCGTAAGTTTATCCCATGAGACCCAACAAATCTTTTTAATTCCCGGTTTCTCATCCCACCAAAACCATGTTAAGGAGGATTGAATCTTCTTGCAAAGCAAGTCCGGGAGTTTAAAGCAAGACATTGCATATGACGGGAGAGACGTTAGTACCGCTTTGAGGAGAACTTGCTTACCGGCCGAAGATAGGAAGCGAGACGACCAACTAATGGCTCTTTGATCTATCTTCTCTAAAATTCTCGCGAAATTATTTTTTTTCTTTCATCCGAAATGCTCGGGTAAGCCGAGATACTTTCCCACACCGCCTTCCATAGGGATCTTTAATAGTCTCTTAACCCGGTTCTTTAGGTCTAAAGGCGCTTTAGCGGAAAAATTAATTGCTGATTTCTTTAAATTGATCATTTGACCCGAGACTTCCTCATATTGTTTTAAGATCCTCTCGAGTTCTCTACAACACTTAGTGCTCGTTCTAGTGAAGAACATCGTGTCGTCGGCGAATAGTAAATGGTTTATGGGTGGACTTCCATTTGCTATTTTTACACTAGGAAGAGACCCTTTCCTTTGAGCTCTAATGCATAATCCCGAGAGAACCTCGGTACAAAGTACGAAGAGGTATGGCGATAATGGGTCACCTTGCCTTAAACCTCTTGACGGAATAACTTTTCCTCTCGGTAAGCCATTAATTAAGAAAGAGTATGTAACCGAACTCACATATTCTAATACCCAACCGATCCATTTGGTTGAAAACCGAGGGCCTTAAGCACCGCTTTGAGGAAACCCCATTCGATTCTATCGTAGGCCTTGCTCATATCCGCTTTAACCGCCATGGTACATCGTACACCCGCATCGGAAACTTTTAGATAATGAAGAACCTCGTGAGTTATAAGAACGTTATCTAATATTGCTCTCTTGGGAACAAAAGCCGATTGAAATGGCGAAATCAAATCGTTGAGTGCTTGTTGAAGTCTGCTTGTCAAGATCTTAGCGATAACTTTATAATGCGTAGAGCATAACGTTATGGGTCTATAATCTGCAACCTTTCTCGGACCTTGGCCTTTAGGAATGAGTCATACATTTGTCTCATTAAAATGTCTATTGAGCCCGCTGGTTTCAAATAAACTCACAATCTCCTTTGAGACATCAACCCCTATTATATCCCAAAAAGCTTGGTAGAAAGACGCGGAGAAACCGTCGGGGCCGGGCGCTTTATCGGAATGAATAGCTAAAACCGCTCCAGGAATTTCATCATCTGTGGGCATCTTGATGAGTGATTCGTTTGTAGTTACTGAAACCCGATTTTGGAGTATCTCTTGTCCAAGCTCAAAATTATCATTTCCATTAGACGTAAACAGGGTTTGGTAATAGCGGGAAATCTCATTTGAAAACTGGAGTGCCATTTTCGTCTTCCTTTATTGTTAACTGGTTTATCGCTCTCCTTCCTCTAGTCGTAGCGTGGAAAAAACCCGAGTTGCGATCTCCACCCTGAAGCCATAGTACTCTGCTCTTCTGTCTCCAAAAGAAGAGTAGGCCCGTTCCAACTCTTCCTGGGCCTTTTTGATTTCCACTGCATTATTTTTATTTGCCTTCTTAGCACATTTAATGATGTATCTCCTACATCGGTCTAGTTTAAGATTGATTGATTCTGGTTCTGGAGAGAGCCAGAGTTTCTCCACCACCTTCCTGAACTCTTCTTTGTCACTCAGGCTCCGATCATACCTGAAAGCTCCCTTTATTCGCTTCTTATGCTGTCCAAAAAAGTGATTAAAGGCCGTTGATCCGAACCTTCGAATTTGAGGTACTCGCATCTTCCGGTTGAAAAGGATTCGGACCAAGAGCAGTTTACTAGTGATCGATCTAGCTGTGCTCGGACAAAGTGTTTGTTGCGATAACTTCTCCAAGATAAGGGGATCCCAGAGAATTTAACTTCACATAAGCCTGATTGGGAAATAAAATTTCTGAACCTTGTAAAGGAAACTTCATCTCTAGCCGGACCTCCTTTTTTTTTTAGTTGTCCACCAGCTCATTGAGGTCTCCCGTTATGAGCCATCCTTCTCCTCTGGAGTTTCCAATCTCTGTAATATGATCCCAAAAAACTTGTCTAATCTCCACTTGGGGAGGACCATATGTATAAGTCACATAGCTTACTTGATTTCTGTTTTTGATCCTTGTATCTATGGAATTTGGTGAAGATTCCAGGATTTGGATTTCAACAGAGTTATTTCATATCAAAGCTAGTCCACCACTTTGACCAAGAGGCGGTACAGTAAAGCGGTTATTTAATTCCGTTCCTATGAATTCCTTGTGAAACAACCAAGCTCCTTTTTTTTTTAAACCTAACAGTTTCTATTGCGGAAACATACTCATTATAAAGAACAGAATAATCCATATTAAATCCAATAAATAATCATTAATACAAAATGAACATTAATACCAATTCATGAATGCTCAAAAACTTAATCTAGCAACCTAAACAACCAGTTCACTAAACTAAACAATAAAACCATAAAACCCTATCATCCTCTTCTCTTGGCTTCGATTCCACGATCACACTTTTCCTTTACCTACAACTCAAAGGAAAAAAAAGAGTTGCGTGAGTATTATCATAAATACTCAGTGGAGCGGTCGTCCCGCTAACAGGAAATACATAAAATCGAATATCATTAAGCAACACGCTTTTTAACTTTCAAACTAGGTTATCAGATAATTAAATTAAACCAATTTCCAGATTAAACAATTAACCACAACTCCGGTTCAAAATTAACTTATCAAAAAAATTCAACAATTATAAAACCTGGTGTCGATCGACACCCGACAAAACCAAATGACATCATCTTTGCAGAGTGTCGATCGACACAGCCTCTAGGTGTCGATCAACACCCTATTCCTAAAACCGAGAACAAGCTTGTCCTCACTCAGCTCGTCTCAACCCAATCACGAACGGAACGAACACACGAAATGGCATAATTCATACAGAGAACAGAAACAATATGATCAACAGAATAACCAAATCACCAAGCAATCACACACGCAATCAATCCTCATACATGATTCTAAAACCTCCCGAACGATCACGCACTCACCTTAGCGAATCGACGAGGAACTAAAGAACGATCCCACAAACTGAACCGAGACTCGACCCACTGGTTCACACGCTGTAGCAGCGAAGAAACGAGCCACGCGCTATCACCGGAAAACACAAACGGGAGAATTCCGAAACACGAGTAAACGAGGGAAAACTCTTTTCTCTCTCGAAATCTCTAATTCTCACGATTTGATTCTGATTTTCCTTCGCCCTCCCGTCAGTTCATGATCCCACAACATAAAAGGAACGAAAGCTAGGGTTTTCGATAACCGACCGCGTGAAAATCGCGGTTGAAATCAACTCAAACCATATTCCAAAATCTACTAATTCTAGGTTACGGTCGTTACAATTCTCCCCCACTAAAAATGGATTCGTCCTCGAATCCTTATAAAACCGTCTATCAAAGACTCAATCCCGACCCGAAACCGGTCAACTATCCAAGATCAAACACCCGATCTCTGAGGCTCTCTTCAGTCTCAAGTTTATACGCTCGTTTTCAGACATCTATTTCTCTTAACTCATTCCACACCCCTCCCACTCGCAGGACGCATCCCTTGAGCTATCGGTGTCACACCACTCTCACTCGCGGGACGCATCCCTTGAGCTATCGGTGCCCCGCACCACTCTCACTCGCAGGATACATCCTTTGAGCTATCGGTGCCTCGTGTCCCTTCCACTCCCAGGACGCATCCTTGAGCTCCGGGTACACCATGCCCCTTCCACTCTCAGGACGCATCCTTTGAGCTCCGGGGATTCACAGGGGAGACTAATCATCCCCTCGAGAGAACGCATCCTCTAAAAAAAAAATGAATGAGTTGCTCGGGACCGCAACCCCTAAAGTAATAAATTCTAAAACGTCTATAAACATCTAACGACTAAACTACCTCTCGTGGTCAACTCGATACTCCATAACCCAGAATATCACCACAAATCACATATAAGAATAACCATCTTATAAACAGATACATAAGAACAACTCCATCTTATAAATCTCGAAAAGGTATAATCATGACAACACAACGAAAATACCACGATACAAAAGCATCAACATGCTAAACAAACCAAACTGGAACCACAAAGAGAAATAAAGCTCACGTCACGACCTGCTTGTCGAACCACTTCCTGAACTTTATCTTCATCTTTGCCTCGGGCTCCCAAGTCTCCTCCTCAAAACCAGAGCAATCCCACAGAATCTGCAACAAAGGAATCTTCTTCCGACGCAGCTCCTTGACTCTCCCCTCGAGAATCCTCACAGGCATTGCCGGAACCGTCAAATCAGGCTGAAGATCCGCAAGAATCTCATGTACTATCTCGTCCGACTCATGCATGCACTTCCTCAACATCGACACATGGAAAACCTTATGAAATGCCTTCATGATCGGTGGTAACTCAAGCTGATATGCTACCGGCCCAACTCGCTCCACTACCGGAAACGGACCCATAAACCACAAACTAAGCTTGTTCTCTGCTATGGCTCTGTTAGGACCCCTCAACATAGCCATCTTGAGATACACACGATCTCCCACTGCAAACTCAAGCTCTCGCCGCCTCTTATCCGCATAACTCCTCTGACGATCCTGAGCTTCCTTCATGTTCAGCCTCACAACTTGGACCTTTTCCGTCGTGGCGCTTTTGGAGCATTGCAGAACAAAGTGGCGAAGATCGAAGAAAAGAAGAAGATTTTTATGATGGTGTGGATCGACACCACCATGAGTGTCGATCGACACCCATGTCGACCAAGCCCAAATCTTAATCTGAAGAAGTCCGTTCGAAGCCCGAAAGTTCCAGATGTTTTCTTTTAGGTTTCCAGTCAGTTTTGTACCTGTATATATACGTTTTCCAAGCCATTGTTTAGTCTTATGCTTGGTTTTATCAATTACTTAGAGATATCTTTTATTAAAATCATGTTTTCATCATTCGATATGTCTGAGTAGTTTTCTTTGTTAGGTTTAGGGTTCTTCGAAAGTGTTTGCTGAATTGCTAGATCTGATTTCTTGTTAGGAGAATATCTTTAGAAAGTTCTTCATCTTGTCTTGAGTTTATTGCTGATTTTAGATTCATGACCTGAAATCTGATCTTAGGATAATTAATAGAAACGACAGTTTGATTGATTTCCTGATCTAGACTTTAATGAGCAAGATTCCTTTTCGCAAAGAAATTTGGTTTAGGGTTTTGTGAACAATTGAACTTGAACTTTAATGCTTGATTAAATTTATAGAACTCGCAAAGAAATTTGGTTTGCTAGGATTTAATCATAGATAACTTCTGCAACGAAAGTTAATTAGTTTTATATTTGTGTTCATGTTCAAGAGTTGTGCTTTAATATTCCTAACTGTTTGATTTATCTGCAATTCTGATTCACTGAAGATTTCCCTGTGTCTAGCGCTTTTCTCTTATTGTTTCACAACCGTTTGTTTTGCTTGCTTTGATTCACTTGCTTTCATACTATTTGCCTAGTTTAATCCGAATCTATTTAATCTATTGTGTTATCTTGATTCCCTGTGGATTTCGATCCCTAAATACTACAATCTGATCTCTTAATTTGAGAGAGTAGCTCTTAGGGTTAATTTGAGCATATGAGGGTGTCCTGCATGGCCTCCAATACAAAGCCTCGAAAGGAGTCATCCCAATACTCGCCTGGAAGCTGTTATTATAAGCAAACTCTACTAAGCTCAAATGATCAGCCCAGTGACCACCCCAATCCAATACACACATTCTCAGCAAATCCTCCATAGTCTAAATAGTCCTCTCTGACTGCCCATCAGTCTGCGGATGATAAGTTGTACTCATATGCACCTTAGTGCCCATCTCTGCCTAAAACGTCCCCCAGAACTCAGATGAAAATCTTGGATCTCGGTCTGATACAATGCTGGCTGGCACTCCATGCAGCCTTACAATATCGAGAAGCTTGTGGACGACGCAGAAGCAGGTGTCGATCGACGCCCAGATGGTGTCGCTCGACAACCTAATGAACTACAGATCGCTCGACACGATAATCCCGTCGCTCAACAAGGAGGAAAAGTTGGTGTCGCTCGACACCCGGTCCAGGATAGACCAAGAACACTTGTTGATTTCAATCGTCCAGACCAATTCTATGCGAATCGAGCTGCGATTCGTCCTCCTACCTTCCAGAGGAACGGCTTCGAGGTGAAGCCAGCCTACTTTAACCTCGTAGCTCAAGATCCATTCCATGGTCTTCCTCACGAGCACCCAATGGACCACCTCGAGAAGTTTGAAGATTTAGCCTCATGCATCAAGGCTAATGGTGTGTCCAACGACTACATCTTTTGTAAGCTGTTCCCATACTCGCTTGCTGGAGATGCGTCTTACTGGTTGAGGACTCTTCCTCCGGGCTCATTGACTACTTGAGAGGACACAAAGAATGCTTTCCTCAGCACATTCTTTGACGATGCGAGATCTGAGGAGCTAAGAATGAAGATAACAACGTTCAAGCAAGGAGATACTGAGGCATTCAAGGTAGTGTGGCATCGATTCAATGGCTATCAGAGAGATTGTCCTCACCATGGGTTCACAGAAGTTCAGCTTCTAGGAGTCTTCTACAGAGGAATCGCATTGACGTTTGCTATGACTTTGGATGCTGCGAGCAATGGGAACTTCAATACAAATTCTCCAGAGACTTCTTTGCGTCTAATCGAGAACATGGCTAACAGCAATAGCACGAAGAATGTCGATTTCGAGAGAAGCCAGTTTGGGAAGAGCATCACCAACAACTGATGTCTCAAGTTTTAACCCAAAATAAACTGCAAGTGTACAAACAAGAGCAGTAGTATAAGAGGTATCGAATCCACAGAGACCAAGGTTACACTATGAATTTATAGGTTCTAAAATAAAGCTAAGATAAATTAAATAGTTGGAAATGGTACGTGCAGGTGCTCAATGCAATAGAGCAGGTGCTTGGAATAAAAATCGGATTAAAAACAGATGATAAAAGCAATAAGCCGAGATGATTCTCCGGTGATTTCGGATACTTAGGTTGAGCATCTATTCAGGGTTTAATTGAACACGGTCTAGAACTCAAACATGAATGTAATATTGCCCCGCTTTCGGCGGTGTATCAATATCTTTGTCTACAACCTAAATACCTAAACTTCCGAGTGGATTTAGTAATGAAGTAAACAAGCCTTAATGCAATGGTTCGATATGTTCACACTCGATGGCAACGATCAATGGCGTTTTGGTTACCACCGAATGCTCATCAATGGTAATTCTAGCAACCTATATCATTTTCGGTGAATAGATTAAACCTAGAGATCATAGACTAAGTGATCAAGTTAGCCTAAGCGTTAAGATTTCCTAGAGATGAAGACATAAGATTACCCTATTTGGCTCAACCATCTAAGATCCTAAATCACCATTGAAATCACCCCAACTTAGTTATGAAACTACTCGGACATGGTCAAATCAAATGCAACAATCAATAGATAAGAATTCATAATGGAAAATGGAGAATGAAAGGGGGTTTAGAATTCTTCTCTAAATGATTATTGGATGATGATTCGGAAATGAACAAGAGACTTCAATGGTGGAAGTGATGATTCGGATGATGAAGAACAAATGAAGAACAAATTACTTTTTATTAAAAACGTGAGAAGGAACTCTAAGTTTTTCTCAATATTTCGTGATACAAGGCTCTCCTTCTGATTCAGAAGTCATTCTTTTAAATACAAGGAAAAGCATTAAAAAACAAAAGATATCTTTTTAAGCAAAAGAAGGAAAGTAAGTAGAAATCCCATTTATGATTAAAATCAATCATCTCCCTAATGAAAAGGGATTGATGTTGACTCATTAACTCCTGGGGATCGTGTGGGCCATCAGATGAACTTGGCGGCCACAGCTTTATTAGGTTTAGGTTCTGGTGTCTTGGTGCGAGCAGGTGCTCGCTCGGACCGAGCAGGTGCTCGGTGGAGTGAAAACTCTTCTTTTTGCTCCAATTCTTCTCCTTTTCTTCATAGAGCTCCAGCAGCTCCAAATTATGCTCCAAAGCATTGTAGGACCTGAAAAGACATCAAAAGGAAACAAAAAGACAAGAAAAACACCACAAAACCAAGGGTGAATTAGGCTAAAAACCTAATACATCAACTCCCCCGGACTTGCCTTTTGCTTGTCCGCAAGCAAACCAGAAAAGTTAAATCCGGAGAAGGGGTTTGAAAGTGGGAGCTCAAATCCAAAAGAAGCATCAAAGGATTCAAAAACATGTCCTAACAAGAACTAATGCGATGCACAACAAATCTTACTCAAGAAGTTTTCGCCATACTCATCTCTTATCAAAACATTACTCCAAATCCTTAGACTCAAAATAAATCATGCAATCAACAAAAATTCAACTCTTTAACATTCATTAATGTGTTTGATGCGGTCTCACAATTGGAAATTGAATCAATACCATTTGGCTAGGTAGAAGAAGGCTTGAAAATTAGGCAAAGAGGCGGTTCATATTCCTTTTGGTGGCTAACTCTCAAATGCAAGTGTCACATTTAGCAAAAGCAAGAAAGAAAAGAGACAATTGATGCATACAAGGCTAGGAATCCAAATTTCTACCCATAATCCCACTGTTGCAATCTTTCATCTCTCTTTTCTCACTACCCAATCGTTTAAACACTAGCCATTTTCGGCCAACCTTTCAAACTTCCTCTTTTTTCTTTAAATCTCTGAATCTTAGGGAATTTCTTTTCTTAACATTAGCTCTTTCTATCCTAGCATTCCAACATATTTTCTTCTTTTGATTTATTCTAAAAGAATGCTAAACCATCGTTTCCCGTTTCAAACACTTAGAGCTATATACTTTTCTTCTTAGTTTCCTTCCCTAGAACTTATTCTTTCTTTTCTTTCTTTTCACACTCAACCACAAACCCAAAGATATTCAATAAAACATTTAACCATTTCGGTTCCATTCCCCACCTAAGACTAGTCTTAGACACAAGAAACTAGTCTATTGGAAACTTTGCCTTGTCGTCTCTAATGCTTGCAAGATTTTGCCAATGCAACACAAAGAAAAAGGCCTCACTCAAAGAACATATGCAAGGGCTTGAACAAAATGGTCGGGTTTAAAAGGTGTGGTACTATCCTTATCTAAAAGATGAACTTAGATCGAGATAGCCATTCAAATCAAGATAAGAGTGGTAAAAATAAGGCAAACATGATTTGAATGTCAAGTGTTTATCCATAGTTATGATCCAAAGCCCAAAAGTGAGAAAAGATTAATCAAGATTAAGTTCAAGTTGATAGAGTTGAATCTAGATCATGCAAGTTTCAAATGAGTTGGGATTTTCAAAGAAATAAGATTCAAGTATGGATGAGCCTCTACTTCATGATTGCTAATGCATCGAAAAAGTTCTAATGAGGGCATATCATGGAATCCTAAGATGAGTCTTTACAAGGAAATTTCATCATTGCTCCCTATGCAAATGCAATCCTAAGATGCTCTAAACTCAATCCTAGCATGAAAAAGATAATAAAAATGGTAATGCCATGAGAAGCTATATGCATTTTTTTTTTTTTTTTTTTATGAAGAACAAAAGACTCAAAGCAAAACAAACCAATTAAACGTTAATCCACTCCCCCGGACTTAACTTTCACCGTCTCGGTGAAAGAAAAGTGCCAAAAGAGTAGATTAAAACAAGTTCAAATAAAAATCAAAATAAAACGAAAATGGTATAAACAATGAAAATAGAAGGGTGAAAGTGGATATCACCTGGAAGTAGCGTTGTCTCCATCGTCATCTGTCCTCCTCCTTTGTCGTGCAGGCTGGTCCGAGTCTGAATGTGAGCGAGCAGGTGCTCGCTGGGTTTCAGTTTCTGGAACTTGGCAGCAGCCTCTAGACAGTGCCTGCATGAGCCTTTGAAGGAGGCTGTTGTTCTTCCTAGTGGATTGGATCATCCACCTCTGTACTCAACATCGTTAGCATCATCATTAATCAGAGGAAGATCAAACTCACCTTGTGATGGTGTGTCATGGTAAGGAAGAGCAAGGCGAGGAACCGAAGGACCAGCATCCTCGGAGTCAATTTGAGGTTGCCTCGATGTGCTTCGACGTGATGTGCTCAGGCGGGAAGCGGAGGAGGCTCGGCTCGGGTTTTTTTTGCAGGGCTGGACGAGCAGGTACTCGGTCGGTCCGAGCAGGTGCTCGGCTAATTTTTACCCTTTTTCGCAGAACATAAGTACTGAAAACACAAGTGGAATGTCAGTAATAAAAGGAATTGAAAATCAAATTATGTACAAGAAATCTTACCGGTGGGTTGCCTCCCACCAAGCGCTTGGTTTAAGTCGTTAGCTCGACTTTGGAACCTTTTAGGCTCGAGGAGGGTCACTAAAAGTGACGGAATCAACTTCTCCTATGTATGTATCCGCAAGGTATGGCTTGAGACATTGACCATTAACAACAAAATCACCTCCTTTAGTGTTCCACAATACTACGGCTCCATGTGGTTTCACTTCTTTTATAGTGAACGGACCGGACCATCTCGACTTTAGCTTCCCTGGAAACAACTTAAAACGAGAGTTAAACAATAAGACTTGATCGTTAGGAGCAAAGTTTCGAGGGATAATCTTCTTGTCGTGGTAAGCTTTGGTCCGTTCCTTGTAGATTCGGGAATTGTCGTAGGCGAGATGCCTAATCTCTTCTAACTCATGCAGCTGCATGGATCTCCTCTCGGACGCACTAAGGATGTCATAGTTAAGCCGCTTGACAGCCCATGCCGGTTTGTATTCCAACTCTACCGGTAAATGGCATGCCTTCCCATACATCAAATGAAAAGGCGTTGTCCCCAACAGAGTCTTATATGCTGTCCTATATGCCCACAAAGCGTCATCTAGCTTATTTGCCCAATCCTTACGCGTCGTACCGACCGTTTTCTGCAGGATACTCTTTATTTCTCTGTTGGAGACCTCAACTTGTCCACTAGTTTGAGGGTGATAAGGAGAAGCAACCTTATGTGTGACTCTATTCTTTCTTAACAAGTTCTCAAAAACCCTGTTAATGAAATGTGAACCTCCATCACTTATCACAACCCTTGGAATTCTGAATCTAGGGAAAATCACCGTCTTGAGCATCTTAGTAACTACCGCAGCATCACAAGTCGGGCTAGCCTGTGCTTCGACCCACTTGGAAACATAGTCAACGGCTACAAGTATGTACTTGTTCGTATAGGAGGAAGGGAACGGTCCCATGAAGTCTATACCCTAGACAACAAAAACCTCTACTTCCAAGATGAAATTTTGAGGCATCTCATTGGGGCTTACTGATGTTCCCTTGCCTTTGACATGCGTTACATCGAGCAACAAACCTATTCGCATCCTTGAACATCGTTGGCCACCAAAGACCGGCTTGAAGCACCTTCGTAACCGTCTTGAATGTGGCAAAGTGTCCGACATACGATGAACCGTGACAATGGTGCAAAATCCCAGGGATCTCTTCCTCCGATACACATCTTCTATACAGCCCATCCGAACATTGCTTGTACAAGTACGGCTCATCCCAATAGTATCGCCTAACATCTCGAAAGAACTTCTTCCTTTGGCTTCCCGTTAGGTTTTCCGGAATCTTGTCAGCAGCCAAGTAGTTAGCAAACTCTCCAAACCAAGGGAAACTCGAAGATTGGACTGTCTGAATTGATCCACAAAAACTCTCCCGAGCAGGTGCTCGCTCAACTTCTGGAAATTTTTCGCAGATCGAATAAATGCGCTCATCTGGCAGACTATCCTCCATGGGTGTCTCATCTTCAACTTGCAGCCTGCTCAAATGATCAGCAACCCCATTCTCGGACCCTTTCTTGTCCTTGATCTCTAAATCGAATTCTTGAAGCAAAAGGATCCATCTCAATAGCCTAGGCTTGGCATCCTTCTTGGTCAGCAGGTATTTCAACGCAGAATGATCGGTGTGAACAATTACCTTAGAACCGACGAGGTATGATCTAAACTTCTCAAATGCGAAAACAATCGCCAATAACTCCTTCTCGGTAGTAGCATACCGACATTGAGTATCATCCATCGTCCGGCTAGCATAATATATCACATGGAGCTTCTTATCCTTCTTTTGACCAAGCACAGCTCCTACAGCAAAATCACTCGCATCCGTCATGATCTCAAATGGTAAGTCCCAATCCGGTGGTTGAACTATCGGTGCACTAACCAAGGCACCCTTGATAGTGTGAAATGCAGCCAAACACTCTCTATCAAAGTCGAACTTGACCTCCTTGCACAACAATCTAGTGAGAGGCCTGGCAATGTTGGAGAAATCCTTGATGAAGCGACGGTAGAACCCGGCGTGGCCTAGAAACCTTCGGATTCCCTTGACCGTAGTAGGTGGTTGTAAACCCATCATGACTTCTATCTTAGCCTTGTCAACTTCTATTTCTTTCTCTGAAATTCGGTGCCCAAGTACTATCCCATCTCGGACCATAAAATGGCACTTCTCCCAATTGAGAACTAGATGTTTCTCCTCGCATCTCTGTAATACCCTGCACAAATTGGACAAACAAACAGCAAAAGAACTCCCATATACAGAGAAGTCATCCATAAATACTTCTATAATATCTTCAATTAAATCGGTAAAAATGGACATCATACAACGTTGGAATGTAGCTGGGGCGTTGCACAAACCAAATGGCATCCGACGGTATGCGAATGTGCCATACGGACATGTGAACGTCGTCTTTTCCTGATCGTCGGGATGGATAGGTATCTGAAAAAATCCTGAGTAACCATCTAGAAAACAGTAGTAAGGGTGATTAGCAAGACGTTCAAGCATTTGATCAATAAATGGCAAAGGAAAATGATCTTTGCGAGTAGCAGCATTCAATTTCCTATAGTCTATGCACATTCTATGACCGGTTACCGTTCTAGTTGGAATCAATTCATTTTTCTCATTCCTAATTACCGTAATACCTCCTTTCTTGGGCACAACATGCACAGGGCTTACCCACTTACTGTCAGATATAGCATAAATTACACCAGCATCTAGAAGTTTCATTATCTCTTTCTTGACGACATCCTTGAGACTCGGATTTAACCGTCTCTGATGTTCGACAGAAGTCATTGATTCATCCTCTAGATTTATTCTGTGCATGCACAAGTCAGGAGATATTCCAGTGATATCATCAAGTGAATATCCTAGAGCCTTTCTATACTTCCTCAATTCACATAGCAACAAGGTAATCTCTACATTATTCAATTCTGCATTCACTATAACAGGATATGTAGAGTTAGGACCGAGAAATGCATACCTGAGCCCTGCTGGGAGGGTTTTCAACTCTACCTTTGGAGCTTTCAGCTCGCTCCAAGATCCGGTGATGTTCTGATTTCCGGTCCGAGCAGGTGCTCGGTCTGAACGAGCAGGTGCTCGCTGGGAGTCTGACAAAACATCGATCTCTGTGTCCTCGGTCAGACTCAGGAATTCATCTTCTTTTTCTATTCTGACATTGGAATCCAGAAACTTGGCAAACCCTTGGGTGTCTTCACTCAGAAAACCGTGTTCACCTTCGGCTTTTGTCAACGCAACTTCAAGTGAGTCCTTAGCTAGGATCTCCTCAACTACATCTTCCGACATCTCGGGATCATCATGGATTACGAATGTTTTCCCATCAATCATCGGCTTCTTGAGCATCTTACTCATCTCAAAACGCACCACCATATCTCCGAGACGGAGGTCTACTATACCATGTTCAACATCGATGATTGCACGCGCCGTGTTTTGGAATGCTCTCCCCAAAATCAGTGGGTCCTTTAGTTCTTCATTGAGCTCTAGAACCACGAAATCGGCTGGGATTAGAGTGTCCCCTATGCGGACGTGTAGATCCTCGATTATACCTACAGGAAGTTTAGTGGATCTATCTGCAAAAATCAAGGAGATCTTAGTTGGTTTGAAATCGGTAAAACCTAAACGTTTAGCAACAGAATAAGGCATTAAATTAACACTTGAACCCAAGTCTACCAATGAGCATGCAAACGTGCACGACCCAATCTTTACCGATATAACAAACCTTCCGGGATCGCCTCTCTTAGTCAATACTTTACTCTGAAGTATGGCGCTACATTCTTTGGAAACCATCATCACATTCTCCTCTTGCACAACTTTTCCAGAAATCAGCTCCTTCATGTACCGTTTGAGAGAAGGTACCATTTGAACCGCATCAACGAAAGGAAGCTTTACTTCCAAACCCTTAATCATTTTCTTACACTTAGCATCCTCCAAATCCTTCTTAGATTTCTTGGGAGGCACTGGGTAAGGCACCCTAGGCACATAGACTCGCTCCGTTGGAGTTTCTGGGATTTTCGCGGGAGCATTCTGAGCGAGCAGGTGCTCGGTCGAGGGAGCAGGTGCTCGCTGGGGTGTTTTCTCCAGATTGATCAGAACAGCAGCTGGTGGTGTTCCTGAGTTAGAACCAGTCTCCTTGTGCGCCACATCTTCTGCCGAATCATCTTCTTGGGCCGGTTGCTCAACAACTTTCTCCTTGGACCTTACTTGAGAGGTTGTGGCCGTAGGTGGTGCCAACATTTTTCCGCTTCTTAGCTCAACAACATTACATGGCGAATACTCCTTCCTAGGGTTCGCTTCACCACGGCCAGGAAGAGCTCCAACCGGTCTTTGAATAGCCTCGGCCGTTTGAGCCACTTGTGTATCCAACTTCTTCACATGTGCGGTCACGGCATCGTACTTTGCATTAAGATCCTTGTACATGTTATCCACCTTGTTGCCCAGCTCGGATGCCGTCTGCTGTTGGTTGGCCATGAGTTGATGGATGAGACCCTTCAAATCATCTTGTTGAGATATAGGTGCGGAAGTGGTTTGTTGTTGGTTCGTTGCTTGGAACCGATTCTGACTTTGGTTGGGAACGAATTGCTTTCCTTGAGCGTTGGTGGAGTAGAACTTCTGATTTGTACCCACTTGTTGCGGATAGACTTGGTCTTGGAGGTTCTCCACATTGGTGTTGCGGTAAGAGAGGTTGGGATGGCTTCGGTAGTTGGGGTTGAACCCACGGTTTTGGTACCCTTGGCCATTCACATAGTTAACTTCCTCTACTCCATCATTCTGATCATCCACAAACTCTTGAGAGATAGGGGCAGCCCCGTCTTCTTCCATAAACTTAACTGGCCTTTGAGTCTCTCGTAGAAGCAAGTTCACTTTAGCGGTCAAGTCATCTATCTTCTGGGAGTCAACACTATTGACTTTATTGGTCCTATCGTACTCGGGAGCCTTGTTG
This sequence comes from Draba incana, assembly GCA_963576765.1. Lineage (NCBI taxonomy): Eukaryota > Viridiplantae > Streptophyta > Magnoliopsida > Brassicales > Brassicaceae > Draba > Draba incana. Next base: position 14,126,721 of record OY755207.1, read on the forward strand.
TTGGAGCTTAAGGCAAGGTTCTCGATTAGCTCAAATGCACCTTCCTTCGTCTTGGTCATAAAGTCCCCATTACTTGCGGCGTTCAATGCGTTACGATAATCCCAATCGACTCCATCGTAGAATATGTTCAGGATTTGCTCATCCTTGAAACCGTGATGAGGACACTCCCTCTTATACTCCTTGAGTCTTTCCCAAGCTTCACCAAAAGCTTCTCCGGAGTGTTGTTGAAAGGATGCAATCTTGTTCCTCAAAGCGGCCGTTTTGGACTTCGTATAGAAATGATCCAAGAACGCGGATCTAACCTCATCCCAAGTCCTCAATGAACCAGCCGGCAGCGACTTCAACCATCTTTGTGCCTTGTCCGCGAGAGAGAAAGGGAACAACTTACACTTCAGAAACTCGGTTGGAAAACCATTAGAACCCGCAGTACTACAGATTTCCTCGAAGTTTTCAATGTGGTCCATAGGTATTTCAGCGGGTAATCCATGAAACAGATGCTGCTTCACCAATGAGATCAACTGAGCTTTGACCTCATAATCTTGTCTCTGAATGGTAGGGATGACGATGGCCGAACGGTTTTGATAAAACGCATGGGGATTATCCGAATCCCCTATGGTTGGCTGACCCCGCGGCTGTTGCCTTTGCAACTGGGTGATTTGATCTCTCAAAATCTGTAACTGAGCATTCGTAGCTTCCTGATCTGCCATGTTTTCTGTGCGAGCAGGTGCTCGTTCGGTGCGAGCAGGTGCTCGACGGCGATTCTGACTTTCGAGATGAGCGAGTTCTTCGTTCGTAAAATTAACTAGATCTTCGTTAAGGTTTCTCCTCGTTCTTCTACTGGTCATACACCTGAAACATAACAAAATAAACAAAAAACACAAAATTTAGCAAAATTCTTAGACTATATATAAAACCAAAATTCAAAGGTAACGCTATTGGTCCCCGGCAACGGCGCCAAAAACTTGATGTCTCGAGTTTTAACCCAAAATAAACTGCAAGTGTACAGACAAGAGCAGTAGTATAAGAGGTATCGAATCCACAGAGACCAAGGTTACACTATGAATTTATAGGTTCTAAAATAAAGCTAAGATAAATTAAATAGTTGGAAATGGTACGAGCAGGTGCTCAATGCAATAGAGCAGGTGCTTGGAATAAAAATCGGATTAAAAACAGATGATAAAAGCACTAAGCCGAGATAATTCTCCGGTGATTTCGGATACTTAGGTTGAGCATCTATTCAGGGTTTAATTGAACACGGTCTAGAACTCAAACATGAATGTAATATTGCCCCGCTTTCGGCGGTGTATCAATATCTTTGTCTACAACCTAAATACCTAAACTTCCGAGTGGATTTAGTAATGAAGTAAACAAGCCTTAATGCAATGGTTCGATATGTTCACACTCGATGGCAACGATCAATGGCGTTTTGGTTACCACCGAATGCTCATCAATGGTAATTCTAGCAACCTATATCATTTTCGGTGAATAGATTAAACCTAGAGATCATAGACTAAGTGATCAAGTTAGCCTTAGCGTTAAGATTTCCTAGAGATGAAGACATAAGATTACCCTATTTGGCTCAACCATCTAAGATCCTAAATCACCATTGAAATCACCCCAACTTAGTTATGAAACTACTCGGACATGGTCAAATCAAATGCAACAATCAATAGATAAGAATTCATAATGGAAAATGGAGAATGAAAGGGGGTTTAAAATTCTTCTCTAGATGATTATTGGATGATGATTCGGAAATGAACAAGAGACTTCAATGGTGGAAGTGATGATTCGGATGATGAAGAACAAATGAAGAACAAATTACTTTTTATTAAAAACGTGAGAAGGAACTCTAAGTTTTTCTCAATATTTCGTGATACAGGGCTCTCCTTCTGATTCAGAAGTCATTCTTTTAAATACAAGGAAAAGCATTAAAAAACAAAAGATATCTTTTTAAGCAAAAGAAGGAAAGTAAGTAGAAATCCCATTTATGATTAAAATCAATCATCTCCCTAATGAAAAGGGATTGATGTTGACTCATTAACTCCTGGGGATCGTGTGGGCCATCAGATGAACTTGGCGGCCACAGCTTTATTAGGTTTAGGTTCTGGTGTCTTGGTGCGAGCAGGTGCTCGCTCGGACCGAGCAGGTGCTCGGTGGAGTGAAAACTCTTCTTTTTGCTCCAATTCTTCTCCTTTTCTTCATAGAGCTCCAGCAACTCCAAATTATGCTCCAAAGCATTGTAGGACCTGAAAAGACATCAAAAGGAAACAAAAAGACAAGAAAAACACCACAAAACCAAGGGTGAATTAGGCTAAAAACCTAATACATAAACAACCAGCTCGCTGAGGTGACCAAGAAGCTGGATACAATGACTAGTCTTCTAGCTGGAAAGAAGGTTTTCCAGTTTGCTCAGGAATTTAAAACTGCAGAGGATGTGAACTACATCAATGGTTCAGGATTTCAGAAGTTCAACAATCAGCAGGAATATGGATCGTCTTATCATAGGCCCTTCCAGAGCAATAATTACAACATAAACTACGGTTCTTAATCTTATTAGAAGCCTCCTGAGCAAGACAATGAGGTGAAGAATATGCTAGAACAACTCCTAGAGGGCCAACAGAAGATGACTGTGAGCTTCAATGGGAAGATGGAAGCAATGTATTCTGATCAGGACAGAAAGATTTCAGCGCTAAGCACTCATGTCAAGAAGCTGGACGTTCAAGTGGCTCAGACCGCCAGTTCTATCAAGAGACAAGAGGGTTATCTGCCTGTGAAGACTGATTCTAACCGAAGGAGCACTTACAATGCCATTCTGAGCACTCAAGAGGATTATTTCGCGGAGTTCGATGCAATTTTCGGTACTGCAGAGCAAGTCTCGATCGACATTGAGCCAGAGCATCGGTCGACACCACTCAGAAAGTCATCTGAGATCGCGAAAACAGAGCTAGTGTCGATCGATACTAAGGATAACATCGATCGACACCAAATCCAGACAAAGCCAGATCTTGCGTCAATCGCGATTTCTTTAGAGGAAAACGTCTACAAGCCTCCAGTCCCTTATCCTAGAGCTAGAAGGTCTAAGCAGGAGGTTGAGGAGGAGATTTGCAAGATAATTATTGATAAGATCATGGTGGAAATGCCTCTTGTTGATGCGGTAAAGCTTTCTCCTGCGCTTAGAAGATAAGTCAAGCGGCTTGCAGCGAATGATATTCGTCCTAAGGAAGGCGCGTTACTGACCAGAGACATCAGAGCCATATTCTTGAACACGACTCTGGTTCTGAAAAAGAAGAAGAAGGATGTGGTAGTCTCAGAAGAAGTAAGCGCCATGATTCAGAGCAGAATTCCTGTCAAGCCACCAGATCCAGGAAACTTCGTGCTAAATTGCTCCATATCAACATGGCAGTTTCCTCATTCTCGTTGTGATTTGGGGTCTGGTATTAACTTGATGTCATTATCTGTTGCTTTTAAACTGGGTATGACTGATTTCAGGGCCACTAGGATGTCTCTTCTCTTAGCTGATCGATCCAGGAGATTCCCAAAAGGAATTTTGGAGGATGTTCCGATCAGGATTCAGGATTTCATTATCCCTGCTGATTTTATGGTTTTGGAGTATGATGATGAGCCTGAAGATCCTTGGATCCTAGGAAGGTCATTCTTGGCTACTACATGCGCTCAAATAGACGTGAGGAAGGGAAAGATAAAGCTTAACTTAGGTGATATTGTCATGGATTTTGACATGGAGAACACCAGGAGAAAATCCACCATCGATGGATAAACTTTTTCAGTGGAAATTCTAGAAGATGAAGACTCAATCAAGGAGCTGGAGTCTAGTCCTTCATATGTTGTTGAGAACGTCATTCCACTTATCCCATCCCACGATTTTCCCACTGAGCAAAGGTGTGAACCTACCGGACTTTATTCTATCTCTTCCAATTTTATTAAAGTTGAAAAAGCGGTTACGCGCTCACACAAGCATCGAGTTCCTCGAAACCTTGGTTTTTCTGATGAAATTACAGGAAAGAGAGCAGACGAGGTGAAGCCTAAGAGGATTTCAAAGTCTTTTGCGAAGATGCAAATCATTGTTCCTCAGGAGCTTAAGGCTAAAGGTGACATGGTGGTTACGGAACTGATCCAGAAAACGCAGAAACTCTTTTCTGGACTCATTCCAAGGAAGAGTGCAGATCCACCAGACATCTAGTTCCTCAGAACAGTCAAGCTAACAGACAAAAAACAAGCGCTAAGTGGGAGGCAACCCACTAGTAAGTATTTTATTTTTGTTTTAAATTTCTTTTATTACTAACTTTTATTTTAAGTTTAAGTGTTTCAGATTTCATCAAAAAAAAATAAAAATAAATTTGCGGATGAACAGTGGATCGATCTATCTGATCGATCGGACCGAAATCATGGGTGTCGATCAACACCCTTGCCAGTGTCAATCGACACTACTCCCCAACAGGTAAAAAATTTTCATCCGTTTTCAATTTCATTCGTTTATTATCTATTTCTTTCACCAATCTTAGGCTTAATAACACTGGGGACAGTGTTGTTTAAGTCTGGGGGAGGTAGTTGGTAACTATGTTTTCTATTTTGGTATTTTTGAATCCATTTTAAAAATTTTCGGGTCAAAACTCCCCTTTCCAACTTACTTTGAACGACACTCAAGGACCATTTCCGATGCAATTTGGTTGGTTTTACTGAGGTGGGTAACTGGAAGTGGATCGGTCTAACGCAGCGAGTTCAGATTTCTGGAGAACGCCTGAAAGAAGTTGCAGACCCCGCCCCTAATGAACTCTAATTTCTTGTCAAGGGCGTTGGTAATCGCAGGATTTGATTCATCTTCCAACACTTGAACGCGAGGATGGACCGCTCTGAAACTTCTTCCCATATGATGATTACAACTATTCCTAGACTAAAAGAAGCGCAAAGGACCCTGTTCTCACAAGGAACAATAGTACTAAGCGCGGTCTAGTGATTCATAGAGATGGCACGGTATAAAAAAAAAAAAAATCAGCGCAGAAACATCAAAGCAACATGCCCAAGTAGCCAAGGGATGATGCGTAAAGCCGTGTCTCCTTTGTGACCCCACGGAAAGCATGTTGTAAGGGAAACTAAAAGTTTCTAAGTGAACCAAGAGATGATGCGTAAACCTGTATCTCCTTTGAGAACTCATTAGATTCGTCCCATAAAAAATCAAGGAATGGCATGCATCTCTATGATAATCCTTAATTGGATTTACAGTTACGGAGGGAAGAGAGAGGGTGAAACGCAGGAAAGTGTTACAGGAAGGTAAAGAGTCTAGAACTTCTAGCGATCGATATTCCCTCGATGAGACCGCACCTAAGTAATGAAAGGAGTTTGCGACTGAAAGTCTGAGATTCTCTAAGGAGTTTGGAATCAATCTGGAGGACTACTATACTTCTAGGGACACATCGAAGTATCATCGAATGACTTTGCAGGTATGTGGATCTAGAAGGAGTGAGTACACTGTTTTGCTTAGGGACAAGCAAAAAGCTAAGTCTGGGGGAGTTAATATATCATGGTTTTTACCTAGTTTAAGCCATGATATAAGTCCTATATCTAGAGTCTTTGTTGTGTTTTGTGTTGGTTTTAGAGTCTTTATAGGTACATGGACGATTGGAGCAGAAAAGATGTTTACTGGAGCTTTTGGAGCATTGCAGAACGAAGTGGCGAAGATCGAAGAAAAGTAGAAGATTTTTATGATGGTGTCGATCGACACCCATGTCTACCAAGCCCAAATCTTAATCTGAAGAAGTCAGTTCGAAGCCCAAAAGTTCTAGATGTTTACTTTTAGGTTTCCAGTCAGTTTTGTACCTGTATATATACGTTTTCCAAGCCATTGTTTAGGCTTATGCTTTGTTTTATCAATTACTTAGAGATATCTTTTAATAAAATCATGTTTTCATCATTCGATATGTCTGAGTAGTTTTCTTTGTTAGGTTTAGGGTTATTCGAAAGTGTTTGATGAATTGCTAGATCTGATTTCTTATTAGGAGAATATCTTTAGAAAGTTCTTCATCTTGTCTTGAGTTTATTGCTGATTTTAGATTCATGACCTGAAATCTGATCTTAGGATAATTAATAGAAACTACAGTTTGATTGATTTCCTGATCTAGACTTTGATGAGCAAGATTCCTTTTCGCAAAGAAATTTGGTTTAGGGTTTTGTGAGCAATTGAACTTGAACTTTAATGCTTGATTAAATTTATAGAACTCGCAAAGAAATTTGGTTTGCTAGGATTTAATCATAGATAACTTCTGCAACGAAAGTTGATTATCTTTATATTCGTGTTCATGTTCAAGAGCTATGCTTTAATATTCCTAACTGTTTGATTTATCTGCAATTTTGATTCACTGGAGATTTCCCTGTGCCTAGCGCTTTTCTCTTATTGTTTCACAACCGTTTGTTTTGCTTGCTTTGATTCACTTGCTTTCATACTATTTGCCTAGTTTAATCCGAATCTATTTAATCTATTGTGTTATCTTGATTCCCTGTGGATTTTGATCCCTAAATACTGCAATCTGATCTCTTAATTTGAGAGAGTAGCTCTTAGGGTTAATTTGAGCATATGAGGGTGTCCTGCATGGCCTCCCATATAAAGCCTCGATAGGAGTCATCCCAATACTCGCCTTGAAGCTGTTATTATAAGCAAACTCTACTAAGCTCAAATGATCAGCCCAGTGACCACCCCAATACAATACACACATTCTCAGCAAATCCTCCATAGTCTGAATAGTCTTCTCTGACTGCCCATCAGTCTGCGGATGCTAAGCTGTACTCATATGCACCTTAGTGCCCATCTCTGCCTAAAACGTTCCCCAGAACTCAGATGCAAATCTTGAATCTCGGTCTGATACAATGCTGGCTGGCACTCCATGCAGCCTCACAATCTCCTTCACAAATTTCTTAGCCAAAACAGTTGCGCCGTCTATCTTCTTGATAGCCAGAAAGTGTGCCGACTTAGTTAACCGATCGACAAATACCCAGATAGCATCATACGTCCGTGAAACAGGTAATCCCACAACAAAATCCATCGTGATCATATCCCACTTCCACTCTGGAATGGGTAAACTCTGCAGAAGAACACTAGGAACCTTATGCTCTGCTTTAACCAACGAACACGTGTTGCACTTAGAAACATAAGCCGCCACATCTCTCTTCATCCCGACCCAGTGATAATACCGTTTGAGATCACGATACATCTTAGTCGCTCCCGGATGAATCAGGTATTTGCTCGCATGAGCTTCTCGCAGAATCTCTTGCTTCAACTCCTCGACCTTGGGTACACAAACCCTACCGCGAACAAGAATCGTCCCATTCGATGAGACACGATACTCAGAACCCGCTGCGGTCGATGCAGCCACTAAACCCGAATCACTCGCCTGAGCTGCAAGAATCCTACTCAACGGATCCGCTTGATCAACTGCCTCTAAGCCCAACGGCTCCTCTGACATAGCACATAACCGTAAGGTCTTAACCTCGCTAACCAGCGACTCAATATCCTGCTCTCGAGACGAATCCACTCGCCGACGACTCAAGGCATCCGCTACCTGATTCGCCTTACCAAGATGATATACAATATCCAACTCATAATCTGCTAACAGCTTGATCCAGTGTCTCTGTCTCACATTCAGCAACGGCTGAGTGAAAATGTGCTGCAGATTCTTATGATCTGTGAAAATATGAACCTTCCCACCATACAGATAGGATCTCCAAATCCTCAATTCAAACACCACTGCACCCAACTCCAAATCATGCGTAGGGTAATTACGCTCTGCGCCCCTCAACTGTCTCGAAGCATACGCAATCACTCTACCCTCCTGCATCAACACGCAACCCAGACCAATCCCGGAAGCATCCGTGTACACTACGTAAGGCTTACCCGGCTCGGGCAACGCCAACACCGGTGTACTTATCAACATCTTCTTAAGCCTCGAAAAGTTATCCTCGTACTCCTGAGACCAAACGAACGGAACATCCTTCAGATTCAACTTTGTCATCGACTGAGCCATACTCGCAAACCCTTTGACAAACCTTCGATAATACCCTGCTAAACCCAAAAAACTCCTGATCTCGATAGCATTAGTCGGTCTAGGCCAATCTCGAATAGACTCTATCTTAGCTGGATCCACAGAAACTCCCTCTGCAGAGACAATGTGACCAAGGAATCCCATCTCTTGCTGCCAAAAACTACACTTGCTCAACTTAGCATAAAGCTTTGGCTCCCGAAGCTTCTCCGGAACAAGCCGCAAATGAACCATATGCTCCTCATGACTCTTAGAGTAAACCAAGATATCGTCGATAAAGATGATCACGAAGACATCCAGGTACTCCTGAAATACGCCATTCATCAACCGCATGAACGCTGATGGGGAATTCGTCAAACCAAACGGCATCAGCACAAACTCGAAATGACCATACCGTGTCCTGAAAGCAGTCTTCCGAGCATCAACCTCGTCGATCGGGATCTGATGGTAACCTGAAGCCAACTCAATCTTGGAGAAACAAATAGCACCCCTCAATAGATCTAGCAACTCATCAATCCTTGGGAGAGGGTACTTTTTCTTCACAGTGACCCGGTTAAGGCCCCGGTAATCGATACATAACCAAAAACTACCATCTTTCTTCTTTACGAACAACACCGGCGCTCCCCATGGTGAAGTACTCGGACAGATAAAACCCTTACTAGTTAAATCCTCCAACTAACTCGTCAGCTCTGCCAACTCAGCTGGAGCCATCCTGTAGGGTGCCTTGGATATAGGCTCTGTCCCGGGCTCTAACTCAATCGTAAATGGATCGGACCGAGATGGCGGTAATCCCTGCAATGACTGGAATACATCCTCAAACTCCCGGACAACCTGAATCTCGCTCACCGCAACCTTACCAACGGACTCTGGCATAGAAATCGTCGCCAAATAAGCCTCGCATCCTCGCTCCAACATCTACACTGCCTGAATCGCAAAAATCGCTAGGCTCCCTGAAGTCGGTCTCACTGCCTGAAACGTCAACTTCTCTGCCTCACGCTCGAAGGACACTCTGCCTCGATAACAATCCATATGGATTCTATAATGAGACAACCAATCCATCCCAAGGATCACGTCATACAGCTCCACCGGACTGATCACCAACTCTGCTGGCATTGACTGCCCCGCAATTTGAACATCAACTGCTCTAGCACAGCTCCAAGTAGCCAAGAAACCACCTCCAGCTACCTTGAAACAACCAAGCCCCTTTTTTTTTTTTAAACCTAACAGTTTCTATTGCGGAAACATACTCATTATAAAGAACAGAATAATCCATATTAAATCCAATAAATAATCATTAATCCAAAATGAACATTAATACCAATTCAGGAATGCTCAAAAACATAATCTAGCAACCTAAACAACTATTTCACTAGACTAAACAATAAAACCATAAAACCCTATCATCCTCTTCTCTCGGCCTCGATTCCTCGATCACACTTTTCCTTTACCTACAACTCAAGAGAAAAAAAACAGAGTTGCGTGAGTATTATCATAAATACTCAGTGGAGCGGTCGTCCCGCTAACAGGAAATACATAAAATCGAATATCATTAAGCAACGCGCTTTTTAACCTATAAACTAGGTTATCAGATAATTAAATTAAACCAATTTCCAGATTAAACAATTAACCACAACTCCGGTTCAAAATTAACTTATCAAAAAAATTCAACAAATATAAAAACTGGTGTCGATCAACACCCGACAAAGCCGAATGACATCATCTTTGCAGAGTGTCGATCGACACAGCCTCTAGGTGTCGATCGATACCCTGTTCCTGAAACCGAGAACAAGCTTGTCCTTACTCAGCTCATCTCAACCCAATCACGAACGGAACGAACACACGATATGGCACAATTCATACAGAGAACAGAAACAATATGACCAACAGAACAACCAAATCACCAAGCAATCACACACGTAATTAATCCTAATATATGATTCTAGAACTTCCCAAACGATCACGCACTCACCTTAGCGAATCGACGAGGAACTAAAGAACAATCCCACAAACTGAACCGAGACTCGACCCATTGGTTCACACGCTGTAGCCGCGAAGAAACGAGCCACGCGCTATCACCGGAAAACACGAACAGGAGAACTCCAAAACACGAGTAAACGAGGGAAAGCTCTTTCTCTCTCGAAATCTCCAATTCTCATGATTTGATTCTGATTTTCCTTCCCCCTCCCGTCGGCTCACGATCCGACAACATAAAAGGAACGAAAGCTAGGGTTTTTGATAACCGACCGCGTGAAAATCGCGGTTGAAATCAACTCAAACCTGATTCCACAGCTTTGTGTCTATCGACACCACCCAAAATCTACTAATTCTGGGTTACGGTCGTTACACCTTGAGTACCATATCATCCTTGTTTTTGGTCTCCATGAGAAACAAAATATCCGCGTTTGGATTTTGTCGCAAAGCCTGGATTCTTGGAACTGTAAGGTTGCCTCCCATCCCTTGACAGTTCCAACTCACAATGACTAAGGAAGAATTGTGGATGGATACTCAAAATCCATCTGATCTCTCCCATCCAATTGTCCTCCTTGGCCTATTCCATGCTCCTGATTGTTTACATCCCTATTTCGGGGTACACGTCAACTTGTTCATGGCCTATCAGTTCCTTTTTTCTTCTTTGGTGTGCTTACAGGACGTAGAGCATTCCTTTTCCTTGTGTTAATCCCCTGGAGTGGACTATTTGCCACTTTCCTTTTGTTAGCATTTGTTGTTTCAGATTTTGTGTCCTTCCTCTTGGCAATCCCTTTTGATGAGCTGGGAATGGTAATGTGTACTCTCTGCACTTCTGTAGCAATAGGACTGGTGAGACGCAATGCAACAGGCACACGTTGTTCATTCGTGTGAGTAGTAGTAGAGGTCACATTGTGTGGTAAAAGGTTTCTTTAAAGCATAGTGTTGTTTTCTCTGGAAAAAAACAACAACTCTTTGTTCAGGTTGAGTGTTTCCTCCTTCGTATTGTACCTCTACATCTTGTAGTCTCCCTGATTCATCGCTTTCCTCTCCTCCCAAGCGTAAACTCACTGGAATTCTACCAGTTGATAGCCGTTCCAGAGCCGGGCGCCTTGATCTTGGAGTGATAGGCTCTTCTTGGATAATGGCCAGAGGAGAGAACATAGGTTCTCTTTGTGGATTAGGTGGTGGAGTATGCGTTTCTCGTGACTGAGATTGTGGGCTATCCATGAGGGTCATCCTGTGCACTGGACTATTTCTGTAAACTTTATCAGAGCCATCAACAACTCTGTAGACAGTCCAATTCGGGGTGGCCGAATGTGAGCTATGAGCAGAGGTGTGAGAGACTGGTCTGTATTGGGCATCCCTGTGGCTTAGGTCATCTTTATAATTTCTTCCCCTGTCTCTAGAGGAGTATTGTTGAGAGTCTCTATGTGAGAATCCAGACCTCTTCCTCTAGAAATCCCTAGAAGTGGAGGATCTCAGAGGGGATCTATGGTATTTTCTTCTTTGATCGTTGTCTCGCCTAAGTGAAGGTTGGGAAAAGGTTCCAAAGTTTCTCCTCTCACTTATTCTTCTCTAAACCGCTTCCACCCGAGTGAGAACTTTCCTCTGGTTGATCCCAAGTTTGCTTAGGTCTCTTACTCCTTCCCTTAATAGAGGGCAATCCTTTTCTTCATGAGATAGAGAAAAACAAGAGAAGCAATGTTTCTCTAATTTTTCGTATTTGAACTCCACAACTGTAATTTCTCATTTTGGAAGCCTGATATCGGTGCTCATAGTGAGAGGTTCCATGCTATTGAGTTGAACTCTCACTCTGTCATTAACGGTATCTTGTCCCCTGATGAGAGAGTCAAATTCTGAAACGGTGTTAAGTAGGGGGGTTGTAATCTCGGTGGTGCTCATTTAATCTGCATGGTGTTGGTGTCAGTTGTACTAGTTGTACTAGTTGTCCCAGTTGTACCAGTTGTCCTAGTAGTCCCATTTTTTGCAGTTGTACTAGTTGCACCCTCCGGTTTTACCAGTTGTACTAGTTGTACACGTTCGCAGTTGTCCGCAAAAAATCCCCCATTTGTACAAGTAGTACTGGTAGTACCGCGCGGAAGGGGATTCGAACCCTGGTCGCGTGTCACACGCGGGTGCGCGGGCCACTGGGCTACCGTGTTTTTTCTCATTATATTACCGTGTTAATTATATTTAACCACATATATTGATAAACCAAAAAAAAATATTTTATTTTATGAGCACCATATGAGATTACAACCCCCTTCCCCAACACCTTTTGAGAATTTGACTCCTGATGAGACCTAGATCTTTACCTATGGTTTCCACAGCTTGGTCTGACGAGTAGTGACGAGGAATCCCACAAATTTTTATCCAAAACGTATTCTGTGAGGGGAAAGTTGAAGAGACAATTGGCTCCCATCTCTGAAGTATCAACATCCATTTTTTAAAATGGTAAGGTCCTCTCCTTAACACAGACTCTAAATCCTCCTCCGATTCAAAACGAAACTGGAAGGTTTCCGGTCCCAGATCTCGGCCTCTAACCCTACTTCCCAGATTCCAGAGCTGGGGACGGTAGTCAACAATTGCTCGTGGGTGTTGAATGGTAGGGTTAGTAACTCTCCCAATAATGGAAAGTAAATTCTCCCTGACTAGTGTTGAGTTGTCTCCTTCTGGGATACGGAGAGGGGAGCTGCGCTTTGTGGTAGAAGCCGAAATCCACTTTCCTTTTGCTTCTCTGGAATAATGTTGTGCCATTGATACTTGAAATTGGTGAAGAAAAAAAAACTTGAGGTCTCACTATTGAGTACTTAGCAGCTAGCTAGAAAAAACTCTGCATAAAGCAGTAACTATTATGATAGTCTGCATCGCGCAGTAACTTGACATAATCCCACTCCGTTAAGCTTCGCCGGCTGTCGGGAAAGTTTCCCGGTGGTCCATGGACTCACCGGTTAGGAACGATTTTTCTCAGATTTGGTTTATTTTTGGTAAAGTAAAGTTGGTAAAGGAGGAGATGAAAAGGTGATTTTGAAAAGGGGGTCTAAAATCGGAAAGAAACCATTGGATATTGGTAGGAAACAAGTGTTTGACCGGTTAACAATTCTCTATCGATAAAGGTGCCCGAGAGAGAAAAATCTGTGATCAGCTCAAACTTCTGCTTAGGCCTTGGAATTTTATCCGGTACCGATAATCCGATCCGACACCGATCCGATATGAACGGTTTGGTTCGGATTCGGATACTGCCCATATAAACCAATGGATGAGACTTTCAATTATCCAAAATATCCGAAATCCGATGGATATTATCCGAAAACCAATGGATATATCCGATTATCCGATAACTTATGCAATGAACACTTATGTATATATCAAGAAATATGATATGCATGAATACATATTGTGTTGAATGTTCTTGTTTTTCGGATTTCGGATTTTGATCAATGTAATTGGATTTCGGATGTTCATTATTTAGACCGATTTCAGATTTTTAATACCTTTCGGATAGAAACTTGAAGTTTTGGATAAAAATTACTCATACCGGATACATTTTATCCGAACAAAATGTTATCTGATTCCTTATCGGATAAATATCGGATATCCGACACCGATCCGAACCGATCATATCCGATCTGACACCGAACCGAAATAGTTTTGGTTCCTAATTGGATGAGGATCCCCCATATCCAAATTATCCGAAATCCGATGGATATTATCCGAATCCGAACCGATTATCCGAATTCCCAGGCCTACTTCTTCTCGAATGTTTTTTTTTTAAAGAGTTTCTTAAATGCATTTTACTACTTGGACGATATTCAAATCTGGTAGATGCTTTTTAATTTTTTTACGTTGGAAAGCAAATTTGACGAAAGTAGGAAAAAAAGGTAGGAGGAAAAAAAGGTAGGAGAAACTGCTAAGACAGTGAAATTGAAATTTGACTGATACGATTCCTTTCTGAAGTAACTTAACATTCACAGTGACGACAAAAAAAAAACATTCACAGTTCACACGGCGTTTTACTGAAACTAGCAACTAATTGATCAGTAAATTTTATGAAAAATTCTCGGACCATCTTCTAAAATTAGTCATATGATATGTCCATTTCCATTCATTTATTCGAGCTGACACCATCACTGGTAACGTAATATTATATTCTATATATAAAAATTTATATAAGACATATATTACCCTTCGATAATTATATTTACAAAATCAAATTTGATTAGCGTGAAGAAACAGAATAAGTAATTTGATTGATGATAAAAATGGACCAGTGTTTTAAAAACCGGACCGAGGGTCAGAACGGGTTCAACCGTGAACCGGCCAGCTAGCCGGGTTGGATTGACCCGGGTTTGAGTTTTTTTTTTTTTTTGTAAACCATTTTTTCCATATTTAATTTTTTATGATTAAAATTTATATATTTAAATACTAGTTTTGAATTTAGTTATCCACCAAAAAATATTTTTGAATTTAGTTAATTTTTGTTATGGTTTATTGTTTTTAATTTTTTTTTTACATATAAATTTAACTATTTCTCATTAAATTTTGTCTTTGAATAGTTTTTTTATTATTAAAATGATTTTCTTAATTTTTTAAAATATATGTTTATTCAAAGATTATATTATATATTTGGATATTATAGTTATATAAAAACTATTTATATTATTATTTTAAAAAAAATTATTAAACCTGGTTCGACCGGTCGGACCATATTGACCCATAACCCAAAAGTATTTCTGGTTCGGTCGCGGGTCCGATTTTCAAAATATTGAAATGGACCGTGTAGATCCAGTCAAAGGCTTGGTTTGTCCTATGTAACCAAAGTTGACTTTCTAGTGTTCATGATTCGATACGAAATGAAATGATATGAAGAAAAAGAATCAATCTCAATATGCACACAACATTCATAAACATTATACATAACAAACACATATATATATATATATATATATATATATATATCTTTATAATATTTTAAGATTGTCAACAACCAACTATCTCCGAGACACATGTTACTTTTTTCTTTACAAATCTTTATTTAGTAAAAAGTTTAAAATGTTTATTCTAGGTTTCGAACACAGCAAACTTCAGTCATTTAAGTAGAGAATAACCACTAGACTACTAAAGACACTTGTATATATTACGGAAACAAACATATCTAAGCCACTACTAAATGTTTTTCTAAAAGGCATTCACAATAGTAGAAAATATTTTGAAATGCTAATTACTTTTTTTTTTGTAATGTGGAATCTATTTAATTAATTTTTTTCTTTAATTATCAATTATAATTCAACATTAAATCTTAAAACGTCCATCTAACGTTTCACTATTTAAATTCAACAAATTATTAGTTATTTTACCATCAAATTGATTCTCTCATTAATTGGTCTCATCCAAATTCAACGTCCACATTTACTTACTACAATAAACTTACAAAATCCAATCAATTAATTATTGAAGATAATTAGGAAATGAACATTTTACCTTTGTAGGAATCAATTTATTTATAATATATCAATACTAAAATAGTTGAGAATCACCTTACTTTTATATGTTCATGTAATATAAATAAGAAATATCACTAATTTAATTTCAAATCAATTACAAAAAATTCGTTGTTTTTGTCAAACATAAATAATAAGATAAAACATATTGTTTGTCTTTATATTTAATAAAACTTTTAAACAATATAACTTGTGAGAATATTTCTTAAATATCGCTCATATACAATAAAATAAATTTAAAATTTATGTAAATAATTTTTCCACGCAACGCGTGGGCTTTTTCTAGTATATATATATATTGTAATGTGAAATATTTGTGGGTAAAAAGTGTTGACTTTTCATAAATGTGACCCTTTTACTAGTTTATTTATTTTCTACCTCTGAAAGGAAATGAGGCCATTAAGTTGAGGAATGGCTCTGCAGTCTATGCACCAAAGCAAAAAAAAGATGAAGAGATAATGGATTCGTTACGCTATTATTCGTAATATTACCGTAATATAGTTTGTTTTTCATTCGTTAACTATAAAAAGTTATAATTGCTGAAATGGACTATCTTCGTACATAGATTCTTCTCTAGCTATCAGTCTCTCTCTCTCTCTGATTTCTGATACGAATATTTACTCTCATGTACTGAGACATGTCAGAAAAAAATATTCAAATTAATGAGTTGTAAAATCCTAACAATTGAAAAAAGAGAAAGTTGCTCATAGTTTAATCGGTTTGCTTTATTTAATCAAAAGAAAAGGTAAAAAGTTGATAAATTGATAAAAAAAAAAATATATATAACTTAAGCAACAACCTTCCTTTGTTCTAGGCATTAGACCTTAAACCTTCTAAAACCTACAAGCTTCCTCTTTCTTCTTCGTATCCTCCTTCCTCTTTCTATTCTTCAAGCCTCTATATACATCACTGTAGCCATCATCATCAGTTCATAATCATCATCATCAGTGCCGGCCCAACATGAATGGCTGCCTAAAGCCCAAAAGAAAAAAAATGTCTCATCTGTATAATAAAAAAATTTGTCATAACCTGCATGATATGGGATTTGAATTTGTCTCCTAAAACTTAATATTACTCAGACCGAACCACTGGACTACAACAAACTTTTACAAAATTGATGCCCCAAAAATTAATAAGTTATTTTGATGCCTAAAACTCAAGCTTTACCAGCTTTAGGTCAGGGCCGCCCCTGATCATCATCATGCGAGTGAGAGGAATAAGAAATTGTTATGTTATTATAATGGTGATGATACAAATAGTCAGCTGGTTTTGTGCAACAAGCAGGCCTATTGCTAATTTCAATTACGTTTCATTTCATCCAGGTTTGATTTTGTTTTTTGTTTTTTGTGTGTGTCTAGTAATCAGGCCATTACTATGTATGTATGTGTATAATAATAGGTAGATATGTAAGAATGAACAAAAGACTTTCTCTGTTTAGTTTCTGTTCTGTAAACATGGTTAGGTTGAGTTTGTATTGTTTTTACTTTATGAGCATATTTATGACTTGTGTAGTAGTGACCATTTTTTAGACTCTAAACCGTGGTCCCAAATTATTGCATGATTAACTGTAGAAAATGAAAATCGTGGATTTAATTACTATAGATTAGTCTGTAAAAAAAGTAATAAATGTCTCTGTGATCTTGGGGTTTATCCTTGTAAAACAAGAACAATCATAGAAAATGGAATATGCTCTTATTAATCTTGAATTTCTTGTTTTTAACCATAATAACAATTACTATTGGGCCTGCAGAGATAATAAACCCAAAGACTGCACAAGAATACAACTCTATGAGGTCAATTTTGAAGCTCAATGAGGATAAAGAGATAAGAGAAATGGAGAAAGGAAGAATAATAGGATCAAACACCACCAACTTGTGAGAAGAAATGCTATGGATGTGAGCCATGTGAAGCAATCCAAGTCCCTACCATTTCTCCAATTCCTCACCTCTCTCCCCATTATGATAATTACCAACCTGAGTCTTGGAGATGCCATTGTCCTCCTTAATTAATCCCTCTTTTTTTTTTGTATTCCTTAATTAGACATTATTAACATATTCTTATTTAACATGTCGCTCTTTCGAATTTATTATCATCAATATTGTAAACTTGTAGTAACTATTTTTAGCTATTTTAGAAGTAAATGTCAAGAATATTTAAAATGAACAACACCAATCGCTTATGATATAAAACATTTTAGCTATGTTTTATAACATCTTACACTTATTTTTGCTATACGGCCCATTGTTTTATTGGGCTGGGGCTGGTATTTTCTTTGGTGATTCTCAGCAATTGAAGTGATTGATGGTATATTCGGTATAGTGGTCAACCACCCCGGTTGTACTGTCCGTATATTCAAAGGATTATCTAATTCCTCTCGGTTCCATTTGCTTTTATCGGATTTTTGACTCTGCGGATTCAATTGTGTTGTGGTGAATAACATATAGTTGATGTATTTTTCTTGATTTTAACAATGGGGAGCAAGTAAAAGATGTCAAGAAATCCGTTTCATGCTTGGGTCGTCCATCTGATCACTGATCTCTTCTTACTTGATTCCCATCGAGCTCGTAAAAGAACTCAGTCAAGTGTGTTTATCAGGCCAACTAGTTGAAAGGTGAATCTTTCACTTATTTCTATCGACCCCAGTGAACATATATATCTGACTATAAAAATCTACATTGCCGTTTCAGTGGAAAATTGCGGTGATGTGAGAACTCGTTTGTTTTTGTCAATAACGGCCAGGCTGCGAGAGAGAGCATTTTGATGCAGATCCTAAATGCTTCACAGATGTTCAAACTAGAGAAGGATCCACATGCAGCGTTTGCTTAATATCACTTTGGAGGATGATATTAAGTATCAGTTTCTTGCTTTAGAAGCAGAAAGCACTTGTGAGATTGATTCACCACAAGACTCCTAATAATATCTTCTTATTGTTGATGGGAGTCACTTATTTCTGTTTATCTCAAAGGTAACGAGACTAGCGAAAGAAGGAACCGGAAAGACAACTTTGGCAATCGGTGATGTTTGAACGATTCAAGAAGCCGATATAGGTGTAGGCATCAGTGGCGTAGAAGGCATACACGTGACCAAACTTTTGTTTTCTCAATACAAGGAGACATGTACGTTGGTATGTTTTTGATTGCAAATGCATCTCTGTTCTTGTTTTGAAGGCTGTAATGGAAAGCAGACTTCTCCATAGCCCAGTTTCGGTTTCTAGAGAGACTACTTGTTGTCCATGGACACTGGTGCTACAAAAGAATAGCCCAGATGGTAAGCATCTGTGATTGGATGATTGATATATAGACAGTCACATCATTACTCATCACTAAACCATACATACAACCTGATCTTGATTCGTATTTCTTTTCTGACAGATGTGTTACTTGTTTTACAAGAACATAACATTTGGTCTAACTCTCTTCTACTTGGAGTGTTTCACTGGATTTTCTGGTCAAGCCATATACAACGACTCCTACTTGTTGTTGTTCAACGTTATTCTGACTTCTCTCCCCGTCATTTCTCTTGTAGTTTTCGAGCAAGACGTGTCTTCAGAAGTCTGCTTACAGGTTTAAACTTCTCTGCTAACTCTCCAATCTTAAACCTTAAACCCTTCTTTTCTAATCATAAGTTTCTTTAGTTCCCTGCACTGTACCAGCAAGGCCCCAAGAACCTGTTCTTGGACAGGCAGAATCCTCGGGTGATGGGAAACAGAGTCTACGCATCCATAGTCATCTTTAAGCCTCAACATTGGCATCTTCCATGTCAAATCTTTCTGTTCTGGTGGCCAAACAGCAGACATGGACACAATGGGAACCGCCATGTTCACTTGCATCATATGGGCAGTGAACGTACAGATCGCATTAACCATGAGCCATTTCACTTGGAACGTCTTCATATGGGGAAGTATTGTCACCTGGTACAGCTTCCTCGCCCTCTTTGGCATGTTACCTCCAAAAATCTCAGGCAACATCTTCCTCATGCTTTCTGAAACCTTAGCACCTGCACCAATCTTCTGGCTTACCTCACTGCTGGTCATCGTCAGACCCTCTGGACCATCACATCATACAAGAGATGAAGCATTTCAGAATTGACGTCCAGGACTGAGTGTATATGGACGCGAGAGAGAGAGATCTAAGGCTAGAGAGAAGACTAAGATTGGAGTGACGGCTCTATTTTGAGCGTTATGAGCGGTACAAGCGCCTCATCATCAAGTGATACAACATCAACCACACATCATTAGTTGATCGAGTAATTTCCTCTTTGTCCACAAAATTGGGATTGAAGATAATAGGAAAACAAAGAAAGTAGATATAAGAGAATGTTGTATTGTGCGAGCTTGTTGTGAGTGTTTATACTAAACAAAATTCGAAAAAGACAGAAACTGATTACTGAATTGGAAGCATGGTCATATTCGCAGGTTGATATGAAAACTGGTTTTTCAATAATTCATTATCATGTCTCATTCAAGACTAAATGCTAAAGAGGAAGAAAATTCATTTTTTGTTTTTCCTGTATTTGTTACAGATATTTAACACTCTGCAAGAAGAGATTTATGATATATTTCAGAGAATATATATATATATATATAAATATCAAGAAATACCGATAATGTCTTTGAACCATTTGAAGCTTTTTCTAATGGATCCCTTCATCTTCTGTTCAACGGAATAAACCTTGTAACCAGCGACTCTTCTCTTCCTCCGCGATTCTGGATCGCTGAAACTCCAGCTTCTAGACCCAACACGATCCGCGTTTGGAACGCTTTTGCTTTTCTTTATCTGGTAATTGTTTGTCTGATCGGCGGTTGAATCGTCGAAACTCGTTGCGGCAGCTGCGTTTCGGCGGTTTCCAGACGCGGCGGTTGTTACTTCCGTTTCTTTGTAATAATTCTCCATGGTCCGTGATTTGAGTTCTGGTCTGACGAACAAGAGTCGTCTATGGTTTTAATTGGACTTTTGTCTTTGAAAAGTTATAAAAGGAAATTAACGAAATGATATGTTTCTTTTTCAAATAATTAAAGGTGTCTTTCTGGAAATTAATATACTACTATTTTTCATGTTGGCGTTGGTCAAGGACCCACTTGTATGTTTTTTTCCTCTATTTTTTTTTCTTTTAATTCGCGCAAAACATTTTTAAGTTTTGTATATTTGTTTTGGGGGTGGGAGTTACCATTAAGTTAAGTTATCAGCAACTTACTTACAAACAGATAAATAAGTATTAAGTAACACTGGTATAAATCAATTAGAATTTTGAATTTTCATGTTTTGTTTTTTTATATGATTTGTCCAAATTAGGTTTGTGTGGATGTGATGCTTTCCCAACTATTTCCCATAGGCACGTGGATTTGTCCAAAACCAGTATAGTAATTTCCCGAAGTAAATAATGGAAGAAATCACTTTTTTTGAATGAATTTAATACAACTTTCATCATTTTCGTGTTTTCATGAAGAAACTTTGCAGAACTTTCTGACCAACAATTTCAATTTCATTCATAGAAGTGAGCAGCAACCTATGTCGGTGGTAGGCTTGACACTATCAACCAATGTTTTGAAAACCGGACCGGCGACCGAACCGGAAATACTTTTGGATCATAGGTCAATGTGGTCCGACCGGGTCGAACCAGGTTTAATAGTTTTTTTTAAAAAATAATAATATAAATAGTTTTTATATAACTATAATATCCAAATATATAATATAGACTATGAATAAACATATATTTTAAAAAATTAAGAAAATTATTTTAGTAACAAAAAAACTATTCAAAGACAAAATTTAACGAGAAATAGTTAAGTTTATATTAAAAAAAAATTAAAAACATTAAACCATAACAAAAATTAACTAAATTCAAAACTTTTTTTTTTGGTGGATAACTAAATTCAAAACTAGTATTTAAAAATATAAATTTTAATCATAAAAATATGGAAAAATTGGAAATTTACAAAAAAAAAATCTCAAACCCGGGTCAACCCAACCCGGCTAGCTGGCCGGTTCACGGTTGAACCCGGTCCGACCCCCAGTCCGGTCCGGTTTTCAAAACACTGCTATCAACCTTCAGAAAATACGGACATAGAAAAACAAAGAGATATTATATAGAAATTTTGTTTTTTTTTATTAGAGATAATTAGTTCAAAAACAAAAGAAAATAAAGAAATTAGGTGAAAGACTAAAAAGCATGTTTTATCTTGGAGTACAAATGACGAACGTACCCTTAAAACCAAAAACAAGAAGATTTGTAGAGACAGGATGTGTTGAAAACCACACAAATATGGAAACCCAAGTTGGCATTTAATGTTTAAATAGTAAAAGATTCAATGTATTAATTATTTCTCTTCTCTCATCTTCTTTGTACGTATCCTTTCTCTTTTTTTCTGCAACACAATCAATACTAATTGTAGTATAATCTTAATTCATAACTTTATCAACAATGATTCAACAAAAATCTGGCGAATATCCGGTGAAGATTCGGCAAAGCTCCGACAAGAATCCGGTGAAGATTCAACGAGATCTTACAAAAGTTTGGTAAAATCCGGTGAAATCCGGCAAAGTTCTGGCAAGTTTTTCACCATTAACCTTCATGTCAATCTTATATATGTGCATTGTAGAAATACATATAAAATTACATATATATCTAATTCAAGAACAAATTACACGACATTGTAACATGCTAAAAATTTAATTGGCTATCCAAATTTTATTATATTGGCTAACGCCAGCGAGACAATGATAATAATTGATATGTCATGTTAAACTCGATGTTATCTAGTTATCATTAATTTAGCATCTTCTCTTTTATCACTTGTGTCGAATGTAACAACTTATTTACTGAGTTAACACCATAATTATTTGAGAATACATTGTATTACCAGCTGATTTGTAAAATACTTTTAAAATCAAAGTGGTGTTAGAAGGTTTGCTATTCATGTATGTACATATGTAACACCACATGAAAAGAATTAATCAAAATCCTGATAATTTTGTCAAACACGATGGAGCTTATTTGAGAAGAACCGTTAACATTTACATTACATAAATATCTATATTATTATCTTTATAAAACATATTTAGCTTATTACTAATGACATTATTACTGTAGCATTATTACTAGTAAATAACTGATGTGTTTCTGTAACAAGCGAAATTATTTGTTATACCATATAAACACATTGATTTACTTATAATATTTCGTTTAACATGCTAACTCAAATATTAACTGGCTAACATTCATATGCTTGTATATACTTATATTTTACTATTACATATTAAACAATTTAATGTACCATTTAAACATATATGTTTACCTCTAACTCTTTGTGTTAACACGGTAACTAAATTATTATCTGTGAACTTCCATATTTATATATAGTATTTGTATGTTATTGTATCATGTAAATATATATATGTATACCTCTAAAATTTTGTTTAACCCGATAACATGTGTAATACTTGTGATTTCCATTGTTTGAACATGATTTTACTAAATAAGAAAATAAATACACGTTAACTTTACTTGTAGCAAGATAAAAAAATTAATAATCTTACAAATATAAAGTTTATCGTTTTCTCCAGAAACTTCCAATGACCTCGGTTAACTCAAACTCAGCTCGCCGAGTTGACTCATCGAGATTGAGATCTCAGTCGCAAAATCTCTTTTTGTCAATCATAACAGCGTTTGTGAACGAGATGGCTGGGGAAGGAGACGAAAGTTGATGGTTTCTTTCTTTACCACCACGTGGCCAAGTCTCTACATCGATCTCCGCCGCCGCATCAACAGTCGAGGAACCTACACCACCACGGCCGAGTCTTCTAGATAAAGAAGTTTTGTGGTGTTAATTATTGGAGAAGATGAAAAATGATTGTTTACACATAAAAAAGAAGGCTAATGAAAGTAAGTGAGATTGGATGAGGGATTAGAAGAAACATAAAAGTGGAGGAGGAAGAGAAAAAGAGAAACAAATGAAAAATATGAAGGAGATGAAAGAGATAGAGAAATATGTATCAAAAGTGGGTGAGGGATAATTTTGGGATTATGAAAAATGGAATAGTAGTAGAATAGTGGTTTTGTTTCTTAGCTAAATACGGTCTCATTCTTTGTTTAGTAGTCTAATTTCTCTTTTAATTATCACCTGAACTGTAATTAAAGGCCATAAGGCCAACAGTTTTGGGTTACAATCAACGGATCAAAAGTAATTGATCTCATGCACACAATAGGCTCTCTCCTATAGCAAAAAGGTAGATCCAGATAAACCATCATGGTAAATGGGTCAAATTACACTTTTATGTACACCAAAAATAGAGACAAAACTCAACAGAGAACCGAGACACTCTCAGATACAAAGAATTTATGATATCATTCCGGAAAGCTGACTGCCACACTATGAGTGAATTCTCCTCTCCTTGATCATACTTTGCGCAATGAGATATGCTCCTCTATTTGTTTCTCTTAACTCCAAAATAAATTTCCAACACCAAAATTTTTCTATCATCTTCACTATCTTTTTCGTCAAATAGGCATATGATGGCCAAGCTTTGGGTCTTATCAAAACTCCTACAAGTTCTCCAAATTTTGTGGGAAAAATCACCTAGTCAACCCCATGAAGTCCCATGGATTCAATTGCCCATATCATAACTATCAACTTGGCTTCCTCATGGCTTTCCATATGAGCAAAACACCTTCTAGTATGCAACAATACACCACCTCTTTGGTCTCTTAATACCCATGAGACACCAACCATCTTGTTTTCCTTTGACCAGGCCAGGCCAACATTGCATTTCACCCACTGGTGTGGAGGATCCTCTCATCTCTTCCTTAGCCCTTTTCCTTCAATTCTAACTGCCAATTAGGCCAAAGTTTCAGCCAACTGAGCATTTATCCATTTATGCATTGATCTCTTTTCTCTGCCGCTTTCTTAACCACCTCAGGCCCTAAAAAGAGATTACCTTCAAATAACCATCCATTCTTATATTTCCAAATGTACCAAACTAACCACGGGATGAGTTTTCTAGTGTCTACAGGAATGCTCTTATTCTTGTCACATTCAACATGATGGAAAAGTTTGAAAAAAGAGCTTGATTATCAAAACCAAACTCATGATCATGGATATTAGACAGATGCCATACCTAACGAGCCAGAGAACATTAGAAAATTACATGATTGATGGATTCCCCTCGTAGAACCACATATTTAAAATCTAGAATCAATTTTCATTCCTTTTTCTACTAATCAAATCCACCACCGGCAAGGCATCACTGAGCATTTTCTAGAAGAAGATCTTAATTTTTGGTGATGTACACATACTTCAAATTTCATTCTTCAAATCATGATGGATGGTTTAATAATCACTGAGCATTATTCTATACCCTAATCTTACTAAATACTCACCACTTCTGTTATGTTTCAAGACATAATGGTCTTCTTTTGACACCACCATCTTCAATATGAGGATTCTCACAATGTCATGATGAAAGAACAAGAGCTTCAACTTATCTCTATCCCACCATTTGGCCCTATGGTCAATCATTTCACTCACCTTGAGATCCAGATCAATAATATAGTTCATCATCAAAGGGGCCCTCATGATTTCCCCTTCAATCCATTGTTCAGCCCAAACCATTGTGCCTTTTTCATTTCAAATCTTCTTAAGATCTTTTTCCAGGAGATCACGTCCAAATAGAATACTTTTCCATATATAGGATGTTTTTACCACTTCCAGCTCTTAGGAAATGAGTATCAATGAAATATCTACTCTTAAAGAAGCGTGCAAGAAGGAATTCAAATTCCATCAAAAGTTTCTAGACCTATTTCCCCAATAGAGCTTGATTGAAGTCTTGAATATCCTTGAATCCCATACCTCTTTGCTTCTTGGACAAACACATTTTGTTCTAATTAACCTAATGATGTTAATCATAATTTTGTAGAGTGAATAATGTATTAAAATATGATGTCATTACATCAAGAATTTGTAAAATCATGCATGCTTACTTGAAACGAAGAAAAAGTATAAGTTTCATATACTCCTTTCGTTCTATTATATTAGATGTTTTTAATTTATTACTAAATATTTTATAGTTAATAATTTATGTTTCTTAAACCTCGTGAATTCAACCAAAACATCTTATAAAATGGAAAAGAGGAAGTATATAACAATTTGTCTATCTACTTTTAATATTTTGATTCATACTCAAAGCCCAAGGGTGAAACACAAAATCAACAAAAAAAACAAATTAAACAAATTATTGGGCTGACGTGGAATAAACGGAGCTGACATAGATTTTCTTGTTAAATCTTTCCTCTTGAGAGACAATAAATCCAGAACTTGGCTATTGGATCGTCTTCTTCACTATCTAATTTCGTGTTTTCTCCAAGAATCAAGAATCGAAGTCGTCTTCTCTCCCATAAGTTTATACTTTCTATCATCTATGTTCTCTAATGTAAGTTCTCTCTTCTTTTTACCCTTTTTTCTTCTTCTTCATGATTCTTTCTTGTTTCTACTTCATCGTCATCTTCAACATTGGAATTTCTCTTTCTTGGCAAAAAGTTGATATTCAAAGATGAGTTCATGAAAAAATTCTCAAGGTCGCAACAATGGCAGATCTAACAAAATCGGTGGCCAAAAAGATAACAATGCAGAGGTTTATCAATTATACTTTTACTCTATTTCTACTTGCTTTGTTCTCTTTGTTTCTACTAGCTTAGTTTTGTTATTTTTCGCTGATCGTGATGTGATTTAGGGCTTTAATAGAATGTAAATTTAGAAAACATTAAATAAATGTATGATTTATTCCAAATATAATTTTCCAGGTTCCATTCCCAAATCTAAACTTCCATCTAACCAAGACACCGGAATTGATCAACGGGTGGCGAAACAACATACATAGAAACAACCATTGTAGATAATATAGAGGAATGGATATCAAAATGGATAGAATCGTTACGCTGTTCAAGTAAACAACAAACGAGTACTCACCTCCAGATCTCCTCGACGGAATCCCCAGAAAACGAGGAGCAACGACTATGTTCTTAATAAACACGTCTGAGAACAAATAACAAGAAAAAGGAATCTTAAGAAAATGCGTAATGAATGAGCTAAACAATGTTCAAAGTTTATTTAATACTATTATTATTGCATAAAGATCTTTGTACTCTTCTATCCTTGTACTTTAGCCTCTGTACTTCCTTCTGTATTACTTATATCCTCCAATTATACCCATAACTCTGGTATGTGAACATTTCACCCTCTTTCATCTATTTGCTATATCAAATCTCTCCTGTTCAAGAGAACCTTGTCCTCAAGGTTAAAAAGAAGGAAACTTACGTTCCAATTCAAACAAATATTCCCACGTAGCCTCTTCTTCAAGTAAGTGATTCCCCTTGACCAACTCCATAGTAGCAGCTCTACCTTAACGGTTAAACCATTTTCCACTCCAAGATAGCTTATGGTTCCTTGGTTAACACATCACTGAGCACAGTAGGAAGTTAAGTGGAAGTAGGGACATTACCAATCAACACTTTCAGCTGAGACACATGGAAGATAAGATGAACTAATGAAGATGTTGACAAGGCTAATTTATAAGCGACCTTGCCATACTTGTCAAGAATTTTGTAAGGGTCATAGCACTTCGGTGCCAGCTTCTGATTGAATCTCATGACCAGTGATTTTTGTCGTATTGGCTGAATTTTTACATACACAAAGTCTCCAATCTCAAACTCTCTCTCAGTTCTGTGCTGGTCACCAAAGAGCTTCATTTTGTGTTGTGCCCTCAGAAGATGAAACTTTAGGATTAAGATCATAATTTCCCTTTCCTGTAAACTCTTAGCCACTACAACTACTTTAGCCTCACCAAGTAAATAAGGAAGGTGAATTGGTGGAGATTGTCCATAAACTGCCTCAAACGGATTTATACCAGTCGCAGTGTGAAAGGTGCTATTGTACCAAAATTCAGCTAAAGGCATCCATTCACTCCATAGGTGAGGCCTATCACTGGTCATACAGCGTAAGTAAGCCTCTACACATTTGTTCACTACCTCTGTTTGGCCATCGCTTTGAGGGTGATAGGCGCTAGAGAATTTGAGCTGAACACCCTGTAAGGAGAAGAGTTCCTGTCAAAACTCACTGAGGAAAACTGAATCCCTGTCACTCACAATAGTCTAAGGACAACCATGCAGTTTAAAGACTGTGTCTAGTAAGACCTGAGCTACTGAGATTGTTGTGTAAGGGTGAGAAATAGTCATGAAATGAGCAGCTACTCAACCTATCAACTACCACCAAGATCACAGTATTGCCAAAAGAGGGAGGGAGACCATCAATGAAATTCATTGGGAGATTAGTCCAAATAGTTTCAAGAATGGGTAAAGGTTGTAGTAAACCTGGGTAGGCTTGAGTGCCAGACTTACAACGTTGGCACACTTGACAGCTGCGGTTGTAAGCTTGAATATCCTTAGCCATTCCCTTCCAGTAGAATAACCCTCTAACCCTATGGTGTGTAGCATCTCGGCCAGAGTGCCCACTACTTCCAGCACAATGAAGCCACTCCAAAATTTTGTCCCTTATAGTAGTGTTATGAGGAACCACTATCTTACTCTTCCTCCTTAATACACCCTGAAGCCAAGAATAATGTTTCCTTGCCTTAGTTTTACTCTCAAGATTGGTAATGATAGCCTTTACCTCTCCATCTTCGGCATAGAGAGCTTGAATCTCTTGTAAAAGATTACACTCTAGCACTGTCATAGCCATGTATAATACCTCTGACCCTTCAAATCTTGATAAAGCATCAGCTACCACATTGTCCTTGCCTTCTCTATACTGAATCTCATAGTCGAATTCCAATAATTTAGGCAATCATTGTTGATGTATTAGAGTGTTCAAACGCTGCTCCAGTAAGTACTTTAAACTTCTTTGGTCAATTTTGATAACAAAGTGGTTAGGCAGTAGTTAATGACGCTACTTTTGTACTGCAAACACAACCACCAGTAACTCTTTTTCATATATAGAGAGGGTGAGCTGCTTACCCTTAAGATGCCTACTGATATAGGCCAAAGGATGGCCATCCTGTAGTAATACAACTCCAATTCCTTGGCCACAAACATCCGTCTCAACCACAAAAGGTTTGTCAAAGAGAGGCAGAGCTAAGACTGGTGCATCAAAAAGGGCTTGTTTCAAAGTATCAAAAGCTAGCTGAGCCTCTTCATTCCATCCAAATACCATTTTATTAGTCAAGACAGTCAATGGTCTAGCTATAACTCCAAAGTTCTTCACAAACCTTCTGTAGTATGCAGCCAACCCCAAGAATCCTTTAATTATTTCAAAGTAGTAGGGACTGGCCACTCTTTAATGACACTAATCTTATTAGGATCAGTAGAAATCCCTGAAGCCGCAATGTAGTGTCCCAAATACTCTACTTTATTTGTAGCAAATGCACATTTACTCCTCTTTGCATACAAACTGTAGTGTCTTATGAGCTCAAAGACTTGCTTCAGATGAACCAGATGTAACTCCATAGAAGAACTGTAGATGAGTATATCATCAAAGAAAATAAGCACAAATTTCCTGAGAAATGCTTTAAAGACCCAGTTCATTAGACCTTGAAAAATGGCAGGTGCATTGGTCAAGCCTTTCGGCTTGACCAAATACTCATAGTGACCATTGTGAGTCTTGAATGTTGTCTTGTGTATGTCTCCTAGATCCATCTTCACCTGATGGTAGCCAGCTCTGAGGTCAATCTTAGAATATACCACTGATCCTCCAAGCTCATCCATGAGATCTTCTATCAGGGGAATTAGGAATTTGTCCTTGACTATCATTTCATTGAGTTTCTTGTAATCCACAAATAATCTCCACGATCCATCCTTCTTTTTGACCAATACCACTTGAGAAGCATAAGGGCTTGAACTGTTCTGAATAGTCCCTTGAGCTAAGAGTTCCTCCATTATTTTATCTACCTCATTCTTCTGATGTATAACATAACGATACGGCCTTTGGGTCACTGGGTTAGACCCCTCCAACAATGAAATTTTGGGGTCAAAGTTTGTTTATAGAGGAGGAAGAGTCTTAGGTTCCTCAAATATGTCATGATACTCTTGTATAACACCCTTAACTTCTGGTGAGATACCAGTTTCCATCATCTGTGCAGAGTACAATATCATCTGATTCTCATCACTGACTTCTTGAAGACTAACCATGGCTAGTTGGGCTTCTTCTTCTATTAGTTTATTAAACTTGATAGCCTTGACTTCCCAGACTGAGCCTTGTTTAATTCCATGGAGTAACACTTTCTGTTGATCATAGACAAAGCGCATCTCAATTTTCTTGAAATCCCATGTAATGGGATCCAACTTCTCCAACCATTGTACGCCCAAAACTACATCACAACCCCCAAGTGGAAGCACCATGAAGCTGTCACAGAATGTTACTGCCTGAAAATGTCAAGAAAAACTATCCACCTTGCCCTGCACTCCTAGCTTTCCACCTCCAGCTACAGACACCTTGGCCATACATGTATCCTGTAGCTTACACTATATCCTTTTAGCCACTTGCAGGTCCATAAAATTATGGGTGGAACCAGTGTCAATGAGTATAAACAAAGATTTCTTCTCATGAAGGCCTCTAACCCTCATTGTCTGATACCCAACTATCCTTATCATTGCATTCATTGATATATGTGGCATTATTTGCTCTGCTATCACCCCATCTGTTCCATCATCAGTATCATCCTCTAGCACCTCAGTTTCTTTTTCATCATTTCCACACTCCAGTTGATATAATTGAGTTCTTTCTCTCTCTTGTGCATTTAGAAATGCTCAAGTGTAAATTTTTCATCACAATAGTAGCACAACCCTTTAGCTATCTTTTCAAACATCATTTCAGGAGATAGAAAGGGAACCACCTTCTCCTCAACACTCTTTGTGCCGCCTTTCCACCCAGAACCACCTTGTCTCTTGTACTGCCTAGTACTTCTTACTGGAGAGCTAAATGTATGCTTCTTCTGATCATTCACACTCTGTTCAACTCATTCCCTTGGGTGAGCCTTCTCATATAACCTCCCCAAGAGTAAACAATGGTGTATGGACTGTGGCAAAAATATTTTGATGTACATCTGCGTATCAAGTCTCAATCCAGCTAAGTAAGCACTCAAAAAATCAGCTTCAGAGAGATTCACTCTGATTTTGATAGCTTCAAACTTCTGATGATAATCTACTATACCATCAATTTCATGTAAGTGCTTAAGCTCAGCAATCGAATCATCAAGGATGTCCTCATCCCAATCATTCATCAAATAGCCATAACCAGATTTGAGAAGAGAGTGATGGAATTTTGAAGCTTCTTCTTCAAAGTGAACAGCTGCCAACCTTACTTTCATATCCTATGGAGTGAGGTCGATCAAAAAGAATAGTTCAACCTTGAATAACCATTCCTTGATATTACCACCATCGAATTTAGGAAATTCTATCTTGCATAATCTGGTGAGACCATTGTAACATGGGTTATTGAGCACTTGTCGCATACCCAGATTGTTACCTGCAACCACCGGCGGATTCAGGGGTTGATTTACCGGTTGATTAAGGTTATGCTGCATTTGGTGAAGCTCCGGTTGCTGTATCGGCGGAATCACCATCGGGGTTTGGAGCTGCTGGAGGACGAGCTAATGCCGGAGGATTTCTCTCTCTGGTTCAGCTGGTCAGCTCTGATTGATGAATTATCACCGATCATGTTCATTGCTAAGCTTGCTTGAATCGACTTAATCGTTTCAAACATTTCAGACAGATTTCTTCCGAGGTAATCAATTTTTTCACCTTGCTTCTTCATAACACCACCGAGAGCATCATTTTTTCGTCTTGTTTGCTTAGAGTACCATTGATCTGAGCTTGCATCATCTGCTCGAGTGGAGATCCCACCATAACGTCTGATTGCACCCTCATTTCGCTCAACGCCGACTGGGAACGAGTTTCAACCATGGTTTACAAGGCTTGATTGAGCTCTGATACCTTTAATATAGAGGAATGGATATCAAAATGGATAGAATCGTTACGCTGTTCAAGTAAACAACAAACGAGTACTCACCTTCGGATCTCCGCGACGGAATCCCCAGAAAACGATGAGCAACAGCTATGTTCTTAATAAACACATCTGAGAACAAATAACAAGAAAAAAGAATCTTAAGAAAATGCGTAATGAATGAGCTAAACAATGCTCACAGTTATTTAATACTATTATTATTGCATAAAGGTCCTTGTACTCTTCTATCCTTGTACTTTAGCCTTTGTACTTCCTTCCGTATTATTTATATCCTCCAATTATACTCATAACTCATGTATGTGAACATTTTACCCTCTTTCTTCTATTTGCTATATCAATAGATCAAGGACAAGGTATAGGTAGCTTTGAGTTTGAGGTAACGGATCAGGTTCAACTTGTGGTGAAACTAAGCGCAGAGATAGCTTACACGGTAGCGAAAAGAATAATGTTGGAGAAAGAACCCATGAATCCTTTCTTTACGAATTCCAAGCTTCGCTTACATGTTCATGGAGGAAACACACCTATAGATGATTTAAGCGCATGTTGTACTATTGCCACTGCGTTCCTCTCACTTGCCATGAACAAACCTGTGAGGAAGAATCTTGCAATGACCGGAGTAGTCATCCTAACCGGTGAAATTCCTCGAATTGCCGGCGTAAGCAACATATATAACTATAATTACTCTGTTTTTAGCTTCTTGAAGTGTATAATAATAATTATATACACAGGTTAGAGAGAAGACTATAGCTGCTAAAAGGAGTCAAGTGAAGATGATAATATTTCCAGAGGCTAACCGTAGAGAATTTGAAGTGCTCGAAGATCACGTGAAAGAAGGGCTCAATGCTCGCTGTTCGAGCTAGCCTTTGGCTATGACCACTAATAGAAGTTTGAGAAGTCTATCGCTTGAGATTTTCATCTGTTGTTTTCATAAAATATCACTGACCTATCACATATACTTCAAATTATTTAGGCTGATCTTAGTCTAACTCATACATTTACAGGAAGTTTGGTTATCTTCAGGGAGTATTACAAACTTAAAACTAATTACTTTTAATGACTTAATTGCCACACTCATATGTAGATTTGATGTAGTAAAGTACTGCTCAATGAATACTCAGAATATTGACTTTTGTTTAAACACTATGACTATAGTCTACAGATACTACACACGTTTTCCCTACTTCAATACCAAGATAAGAAAATTTTTTTGCCATAGACTTTTCAAGAGAAAATTTGGTAGATACAAAAAAGAGAAAAGATAACAACAAACCAGATGATTAAAACATATAAGAATTAAGTACTCCATATGATTTTTAAAAATAAAAATGGTCAGAACAAGAGATATATGTTCGCAGAGATGAGAAAAAAACACTAAGAAAATTTAAGAAAGGGAGTAATAATTCGCTGATGAGAGAGAGAGAGAGAGAGAGAGAGACCGAGGTCAAAATCAGATCAAAGAGTGCCTTGCAAAACAAGTAAAACTTTCTTCTCCGGCGATACTACGGTGGAAACAAACACAGCAACGGCCGGAACAACAAACTCGCTTTTGTCTCCGTTCAAAGCAGATCGGCAACGTTTGAAGGCAGCTCTTCAACAACCACATTGTAGAACTTCTGAATATCAAACAGCATTCTCTCATCATCACGGGTCACAAAATTGATCGCCACACCTTTCCTCCCAAACCTTCCACTTCTTCCGATACGGTGAAGGTAATTCTCTGGCTGAGTTGGGAGATCAAAGTTGATAACCAGAGAGACTTGCTGGACATCGATACCACGAGCCAAGAGATCAGTGGTGATGAGAACACGGGACGAGCCAGACCTGAATTCTCTCATGATGATGTCTCTAGTGTTCTGGTCCATGTCACCGTGAGTTGCTGAGACAGTGTGGTCACGTCCTCTCATTTTGTCGGTGAGCCAGTCGACCTTTCGCCTAGTGTTCACGAAGATGACACTCTGAGTGATGGCTAAAGTCTCGTAGAGATCACAGAGTGTCTCGAGCTTCCACTCTTCCTTCTCGACATTGACGTAGAACTGCTTGATACCTTCAAGGGTGAGCTCGTCACGCTTCACCAAGATTCTCACTGGCTTGCTCATGAACTTTCTTGTGATCTCAAGAGCTTCCGGTGGCATTGTTGCAGAGAACACACCCACTTGGATCTTGGGTGGGAGAAGCTGGAAGATGTCATAGATCTGCAAAGAAACAACATAAACCAAATCAGACCAGAGTTGTAAACAAGACTGAGAACGGATTTGTAGAAATGACTACAAACCTGGTCCTTGAAACCACGGGAGAGCATCTCATCAGCTTCATCAAGAACAAACATCTTGATGTTGTCAGCACGGAGAGATTGCCTCTTCAACATGTCAAAGACACGGCCAGGAGTTCCAACAACGACGTGGACACCAGCTTGGAGGATACGCTGATCCTCACGGACACTGGTTCCACCAACACAGGCGTGAACCTTGACACCTTGGTAATCACCGAGAGCCCTCATGACTTTCTCGATCTGCTGAGCAAGCTCTCTGGTAGGAGCTAAAACCAAAGCCTGGCACTGGACAAGGCTGTAGTCTAGCTGCTGCAAGACACCAGAGCAGAAAGTTGCGGTTTTTCCAGTACCGGACTGAGCCTGTTGGATCACATCGAGACCTTTGCAGAAAGGAACTATCCCTCTTTGCTGAATCGCAGAAGGCTTCTCGAAACCTACGAATAACAGTCCACAGAATAACGAATGAGTCCAGAATCAAAAGATACATCAATTACAATAAAAGAGAGAGCTTTATTAGGTTCTATAACACATACCATATGCATAGATACCCCTGAGAAGGTTCTCTTGGAGACCCATGTCATCGAAGCTCTCGTGAACTTCATCGTAAGAGGTGAAGAACTCATCTTGTCCCTCAAGACTGTTATCCATAAAATACAATAAGCAAAGCAACAAAAGCATAACTCAAGAGAGAAAATAAATAAAACAGAACAAAAGACTCACACTTCATTCAGCTTTTGGTCAAACTGACGTGCATCAAACTGTGTGCCTTCTGGTGCGGATCCTGCCATGACTACATACACAGAGCAATAACAATTAGTGACACTAAATTTCCAATGATATCAAGACAACTACTATTAGACTTGGCTATAACATAATTGCAACGGAGGAATGTGATAGAAAAGCTAAACTCGCAGTCCATTAAGTGAGGAAAACAAGCATTAAAATCTGCCTCTGATGATGTTAGGAGAGAATGTTCTATAAGGCATATATGGTAATCCAACGATATTATTATAGACACCACTCAACACCAATTTCTCCAAGTTAAAGATTTTTAAGTTAGACAAACACAGATAGTCTCGTAATAAAAACAGTCTTACGATCAAACAACATCAATCAAACAAAAAAACATCTGAGTTTGATGAAGAGGATATCATTCCATTGTGAAAACCCTAATCGTCAATAAGAATCTAACATAGATAAGATGTTATACAGATCCTAGCATAAATTAATCGTCATCATCAGCTAAGAATCTAACATAGATAAGAACTACAAGATAAACGCGATCTAGAAGCATCGGTCGAATCATATATCAACGAAATTTCAAAACTTTCGAATCGGAACTCCAAAAGACAAAAGACCCAAATCATTATTCCCAAAAACTTTGCCATAAATCCGAAGCAAACCTGGAGTAAAGAGATTGGTTGTAGCTAAAGATGAATTTTTTCAGGGAGCTTGTTTCTCCCAAACTCGGATCTGAACCGCGTTAGGAGAGAAAGAGAGCGATAGAGCGAAGATAGAGGCTTGAATGAGAGACTGAAGAAAATCCGAAAGAGGCAGAGATGATACGCGTTGCTTTGTTTATATATGAGTCGTGTTAGGGTTTTCTCAACTAGAAATCATTCTCCTATTTTATTTTGGAATTTCCGGTTTTGCCCCTCTATAGATATCTTAAGGCATGTGCATTGGAGACTTTGTGCATAAGTATCTAAAAATTTTTTAGACTTAAATATATTAAATTTAGGACACTTGCATATGTTCTTAGTTCGTGTTTTTAATAGATATTAACAATTTTAGTAAATTGAAAAAAAATCAACACTTTTTTATTGATAAAATAATATCAAGTAGAGAGAATTAAGATCAATTAACTCTTCATTAATTTTGTGACTAGAGAAGAAAATATGCTTTGTGACGTAACAAAGTACATAAAAAATACAAAGATTGATAAATCCGAAGAAACACAATAGAAAACTTAGTTTTACTTTTTTGGGTCAGACAAAGATTCATAATCACTAGTTCGTGTTTTAACTCGATTTTAAACAGTTGAAAACTTAGATGAAAACGCAGCTGAAAACACCGTCTTTCGTTTTACTCTTTTGGATCGGACAAGGATTCCTAATCACTAGTTCATGTCTTAACTCGATTTCAAACAGTTTTAGTAAATTGATAAAAACCAAATTATTTTAATTGATATAAAAAATACCAAGTGGAGAGAATTAAGATCAATTAACTCTTCATTATTTTTGTGACCAAAGAAGAAAAGATACTTTGTGACGTAACAAAGTAGTTTTTGAATTACAAAGAGGATATCTGGAGAAGAATCAAGTGAAATAATAGATAAGTATTGTCTGAAAATCATCTTTATTGATCATGTAATTGTTGTAACAAATCCAAAGCATTCATCTACAAAGTGATATCAAGAATTCTTGAATGCAATAATCTTTGAAAGGTGGTTTTGATTCATTAGAAATATAAGAGAACTTGTTGGAATATAAAAGTGGTTTATTGGTAAAAAAATTACATGTCTTGATAAATAAAAAAATATCAGGAAATAAGGAAATTAATAATCTACAGTCTCTATCACCTACAAGAAGCAAAAACAAAACAATGAGAGAGAAGATGATTTGACAATTTGTTGTATGTATCTTGCATGTGGGGAGTGCAAAAAACAAATTATGATTAGAGTCAAAAAAAAAAAAAAAAAAAAAAAATGTTCAACAACATTGCCAAAGCTCATGGTCTAAAAAAGAATAAGCAAAACACACAAAGAATTAATTGCCTCAGTTATGTAACTTTAATAATATCGAGGATTTAGAAAGCTAGGACACAACATTAGTGATTTATGATAAGTGAGCCATAAGTATAAATTGGCAGATATATATACTGTAAAACACGGTAGAGCTGGAAATCTCACCGACTGTAGCGCTATTTCATCATTTTCTTAAAGATATTTGAAATAAATGAAAGGTGAAGGTGCCAAATAAGTGTCAGTACTAGATGTTAAATGTATGTATACCATCAAACCTAAGAAATGATGTAGAAATCAAAATATCAATTAAAGAAATTATTATTATCACAAATCCAATAAAAACAAACTTAGGGTAATATTCATTTCTTCCATAACCATTGAATCACTGGAGAAAAGATAAATGTTGAGAGACACTCAACATCATGCATACACAAGAAAAAAAAATCATCCATACAACATGTAGAAGCTAGATTCCGCACTAAGAATTTATATGTGAATTCGAAAAAGAAACTTTAGTCCTAAGAAATATCGATAAATCTAACAAAACTCGAGACCAAAATAACGGAAATAGATTTATATTGATGAATGATCAAGTATACAAATGAACTTTAGTTAGAACAAGTGTGATGAGCTAAACTGTGATTGAGTGTAAACGTAATGAAAAAGTTAGCCATTTCAGCTCTAAAGCTAGCTATTTATATTCTTCTGAACTGAATGTTTTAGCTTCGTAAATCTCTCCTCACCGCCGAAGACCTCGGACACGTTCTGATATACCCTCCGAAAATGTCAAGATCTCTTCATAAATCGTTGAACGGCGCGGACTTGGTCCATTCCCGCTGAATTGCTCCGTCAAAGGATCTTCAACTCCGACAGTTGATGGATCGGGTATTTATGCCCAACAAATTACAAGAACCTGCTGGCTTTTTATTAAATTTAATGTGGTTATGTGCATGAGGCCCAATATCGAATATAATATTGTCTAATTATATTTAGGCTTTATGGGCCGGATTTTTAGCAGTGAAACCCAGCTCTAACAGTTGCCCTTGGCCCATTAAGTTCTCTAATGATGATGATTAATGGGTGGTTACCTCTTCTAATACGTTTAACAATAAGAGGGATTTCCCTACGTGAAATCATGATAATTTTCACCAAATTTTTTGACCGTACGGCTCATGAAATTTGCTCCTTTGTATCCAACGGCTGGGATAACAAAGGTCAGATCTCAAAGACGCTAGTGGGGAATCGTGTGCGGCACTACTAGCGATTTAAATTCTAGTAAGGCCCATACTCGAAGGTATTTTTAATTGTTTTTATCTCAAATTTTTTTACCTTCTCTCTCTCGTTAGTTTAACCATTATCTCTCCAAACCCTTTGGTTTATCTCCCTTCAATCCTCGCAGATCTCTTCACTCTTATTATACACCTGATCCCATTCTTGTTCTGATTTTTTCATACAGATATGGCTGAAAATCAAGAGATTGTACACTATGGTCCGTACGAGCCGTCGATAATATAGGCCGAAAGGCTTGTCGCTATTCAGACTGACGGTTTGGTGCCATTTTCTCTTGATCTCTGGATGCCAACTTGGCGTTGTACTCCGAAAACAGCCGAGAAAGGATGGTACTGTGCGTATGTAGCGTACTTTCAGACTTGCGATCTGACGTTTCTAATTCCCCCTGTCTTATTTGTCTTCTCAAAACCCTCAGAATAGCTTTTCCCCAAATGGCTTCCAACTTTCAGCGCCATGCTTATGATGCCATGGACCTGAGCCCAAAGAAATTCTTCAAGTTCTACCTAACTCGCAATTGCGGCCATCCTACTCCACGGGGGAAAGTGTACCTCCCTCCTCGCCCCCACTGAGGAGTCGTCACGAACATAACTTCAACGGACACCGATGTGCACCAAAAATTCTTCTTTTTTAGAGTAAGTGA
Organism: Draba incana; assembly: GCA_963576765.1. NCBI lineage: Eukaryota > Viridiplantae > Streptophyta > Magnoliopsida > Brassicales > Brassicaceae > Draba > Draba incana. The sequence goes on from OY755207.1 coordinate 14,165,186, forward strand.
GGCATCAGTGTCTTTAGTGAATAAAATAGGTCGAAATCTGTAGGTTTTACTGAGGCACCTTGTAAATTCTTCCTATCAATTTTACTGTTGAGCAGTATTCAAGTTAATTCTCTTCTCGCCTATAATGCTTATTTGATTTTCAGGTAACTATACGACGAGCATGACCTCTATTGTTGTCAACTCCAGGCTGCAATTGCTCTGCAGGGAGAGGGTACATTGGGACTCCTTTGACCGTACAATAGCCTATAATCGTCATGGTCAGAGAAAACGGCAAGCTGCGCTTGCACAAATTGTTGTTCTGGCAGCACATAAATTTGCTTCGGGGAATCTTCTACTTCCTCCTCTTCCAGTTATACAGGCAGCGGGGATCAATAAGCGTCATGTTGAGGTCGCCGCCCCTGTTGTTCTTCTGGTGGCGCACATGACCCTATCACATATTGCATCAGTTTGGTGTACGATTCCACCCAATGCTCCGGGTTCGAGTACCAGTTGAGATGAGTTTTTTTACTCTTCAACTTATTTTGTGGAGCCTTTGATAAGGCGGACCATCAGGCGGGTTGTGGCGACTGAGAGCCCCGACCGAGGCCACGAGATAGGCCTAGGAGAGGTTACCACAACTTTACGAGTAGATGTCCCGACTCTTTTTTCTTCTTATTTGATATCTGCTAGGATGAGGGAAAATGCTTCGCAGGACGTCGAGGGGTCCCTGGTGGTGGTGAACAAGGTTTTGGGGAAGAGGCCCATTGTTGAAGAGCTACTAATGGTGGGTCCGGTTGGTGAAGGCTCTTCTCAGCCTAGCACAACTCCTCTATATGGGCTAGAGTAGAGTCAGCGGAAGACGAACATGAGGAGTCAAACCTCTTGTTGAACGGATCTGGAGAAGGCGACCTCTGACTTCTATCTAGCTCCCCTCTTTATGTCAACGTCAGTCTAGCGGTGGTGGCAACCGAGTCGTCCAACCCTGCTAAGGGTAATTCAATAGTTATTGTTGTTGAACCGCCTTCTCCTTTAGTGGTTACAGCTGAGGAGAATCATCCTCGACTTCGATGTGGATCTCCTCAACGGGACTTGGTTGTTGCTGCAGTTGATGGGTTGTTACCTCCTCTTCCTTCGTCAAGGTGTTGCGGGTTTGATCTTTTTGCTTCGCAGTTTTAGTTATGCAAACTATGTTCTTCTTGCAGCTGAGGATCTCTCTCTTTGAGACAGCTATACTGGACTGGCAACGGCCTTTGAAGATGTAAGTTTATCTTTGTTTGAACTTGTTGTTGTTTTTTTGTTGCCATTTTGGTGGTTGTTTGAATGGTGGTTGCCATGTGTTGGCAAAACGCTAACGTTATGCTCTCCCTAGTGGTTGAAGTGGAAGACACACTTATCTCTGCTCCTCACCAGTCTGATATTGACGTTTTGGCTGACTTATCCAACAAGCAGAGTACCTTCATTGCTGAGTTGCAAGGGGCTCGTCAAAATGATGTTGCGATGATTCGCCTCCTGGAAACCACGAGTATGAAACAAGAAGAGCGCTTCGTGAAATTTGCTAAGGTGTCAAAGGATCTCGTGGGCCACCTTCGGAAAGAAAATGAGATCTTGATTGCTAATAAGGTGATGATGGTTGCCTATGAGGCTGAAGTAGCTCTGCAGTTTAATAGGCCACGTGAATGTGACGCAATATCCGCTGTATTATCAAAAGTAGCTAAGATGGAGGAGGATATCTGAGCTAAGGGCGATTTGGAAGTGGTCAAGGTGCAATTAGAGTTGCTCTGGAGGTAGTTGGCTGGGAGACATTAATCGAGGTCGAGGTAACAAATCTCGAGATTTAGAAGGAGATCCTTGAGCACCTTCTGAGAGAGGTTATTGCTAGGAGTATCGTTGGTGATGCTAGGGTGTCTCCAACTGCTCCAGAGGGAGGACCAGCTCGTAGTCAGACAAATAGTTGCCCTTGATTTTGTTGTGTCTTATGGACTTGCCTGGAAGGGCTTCTATCTTTGTTGTTTTTTAATTCCTTTTTTCTTTTTGTAAATCCTTTGGTTCTTGGCCTGGCGGGCTCTTTTTATTTTTATGCTAAGTATTTGATCAATTTAGATCTGTTTTAGTTGGGTGGAAATGGCGATGTCACCATGACTTTAGGCTAGGTGATTTTTATTGGATCCTTGTTCGAATAACGAGTTGGTTTGTTACTTAGTTCCTAAGTCGGTGAAATAGGATCGCATGAATCGTCGATTGGAGATTCATTGTAGCGATGCAAAGTGTTTTTAGATCGGCTAACGCTTGATCGTATCAAAGTTTGAGTCCTAGTGTCTTTAAGATCCCAAGTGTTGGTGGATCCAAATTGTGGATCGACTTCGATTGTAACGATTTAATTTCATCGTAGGATATTTTAGCTCGGATATAGGTTTGGACAGTTGTATAAAAACTGTGACAAGTTAAAATAATTTGTTTGAGGTGGCTAAACTCGAGGGGCGAGCTGCCTATATAGTATGTACCCAATCAAGGGATCAAGACATTACGTAATTCGATTATTGGATGAGAGAGTTAGTAACGAAATTTTTTGAGCTTCATGGCGTTTCATGCTCTCCTCACTGGTGTCCGATTTTGGAGTTTTCTTAGCTTGTAGACGCCAGAGTGTATTACGGCAGTGACGCGGTACGGACCTTCCCAATTGGTCCCTAGTTTTTTGACAACAGGCTCCATAGTATTTTGTTGTACTTTTCGAAGGACTAGTTCACATTCTGTGAACCACTAGATCTTGACTCTAGACTTGTAATACTTAGCTACGGCTTGCTAGTAGTTTTGTATCCTTGCAGAGGCGAGATCACGACGCTCTTCTATAACATCTAGGGTATCTCAGAGTATTCTTTCATTGAGCTCTTTATTTCAGTGGCACATTGCCCTCTGAAGGCTTAGTACCGCTGTTTTAATCGGGATCATTGCTTATGTTTTGTATGCTAGAGATAAAGGTGGTGCGCAATGCCCAGAGCACTCCTTGTAGCTCTTTGCTCCTTTTATCCTTCCTGGGACTAAGACGTTTTGTTAATTTGTTGAGCAGGGTTTTATTAGCTGCTTTGGCTTGGTTGTTTCATTGTGGCTACCTTGGGATTGAATATGTCGACCTCATCCACCATCTACGGCAGTATCCGCCATTGTGGGTAACTTGGGAATAAATATAGCCAAGGTAAACTGTGTGCCGTTATCGGTTACTATCTCATACGGCTATATGTGGTAGCATATGATGTTCTTCCATATGAAATTTATAACTTGTTCGAAATGGAGTTTGTTGATAGGTTGCTGCTTTTATCCATTTGCTGAAGTAGTCTGTTAGGAACAGTACGTATTCGAGCTGCTTTGGTCCTGATTAGGAACAGTAGGAACAATACCGATTATGTCTATTGACCATCGCATGAATGGGTATTGGCTCGATATCGAGGAGAGCAGCTCCACAGGTCAGAGAAGGATGAATGCGAGACTTTGGCAATTTTCACACTTAACTGCAACTTTTGCGCTGTGTGGTCACATTGTCGGCCTAAAATATCCTTGTTTGATGATTCTAATGCTAAGGCTCAACATCTGGAGTGGCTGCTGCATGATTTGCTGTGGGTTTTTGAAATGACATGGTGTATCTCATCCCCATGGATGCAGATCATGCATTGTACAGAGGTACTACGTCTGTATAATCTCTCGTCGATGATACAGAAGCGGGCGCTCTTTGTTCTGAGTTTCCTGGCTTTGTTTATGTTAGGCGGAGTCGTCTCGTAGATGATATATTCTAGGATTGGGATCCTCTAGTCTGGGCATTCTGGTGCCTTATGAGCTTTATCGGCCTATTTTGCATCTTGGGAGTTGCTCATCTCTTCGGGGCCGAGCTCATCTTGCGATTTTGTTGTTGGTTCGTCTATGTCCATTGGTTTTTTAGCTCGTGGCTGACTTATCTCACCTTGGGACCTTGGATCAGATTGCAAGTCCCTAGTTATCTGTCTTGTCATCATGGCGTTTACCCTTGCTTTTGGGGCTAAGCTGATGCTTGGTTTTTCTATCCCTTCTACTAGAACTATTCTTTTGATTATAGGGTCTGAGGTCGATGTTAGGGCTGCCAAAGTGTTTGCAGAGGTGTTTTTCACCTCGCGGTATGCGGGTCAGCTTGAATTTATCGAATTATTTGGCTAGTTTGTGAGAGATCTTTAGATATGCGTCTATTCGATCATCTTTAGCTTTGTATTCTCCGTGGAATTGGTTGGTAACTTATTAGAACTGGCTTCATATTCTTCAAGAGCTAGTTGCAGTCCGACTAGGAGGGCTTTATTCTTTGCCTCATTGTTTGAGGCTTAGAATCCCAGTCGGAAAGACCGTCTAACACTTCTCCAGCTTGGGAGGTGAGCTTTACTCCGAACCCGGATCCTTGTTTGGAAGAGGCTTTCCCATTGGAAGCGTCTACATCTTTCTGAGCATAATTCCGTTGATTGCTTGCAATGCCAGCTTGATTACGAAATGGGCTAGAACTTGGGCCTCGACGCTTGTTTTAGTATGATACACGATGTCGTATTAGCTGAGCCTAATAGCCCATTTAGCTAGCCTCCCTTATTGGATGGGGCTATGTAGAATTGTCCTTATGGGGTGAGAGGTCATCACCCCAATTGCGTGTGATTGTAAGTATGGTCTCAACTTTCGACTTGAGATAACTACTTTCAATGCAAGTTTTTCCATGCATGAGTATTTGGTTCTACATCTACCAATGATTTACTAACATAAAATATTGGTTTTTGCTCGTTTTGCTCTTCCCGAACCAGCACTCCATTGAAAGTAGCTGACGATACAGTGTTACACTAATAAAGCAGTAGAGCGTCTAAATTGGAGAGTCCCAATCTTCGAGTACATTACTAACGGAGCTAAACCGTTGGATAAATGGGAAGCTAGAATACTAAGAACAAAAAACGCACGTTTCTTCATCAAAGATGAGATGTTACTCAAACAAAGTGCTTCCGCGCAATACATCACTTGCATTTACGGAGAGGAAATCACAATGACTATGACCAGACTACACGACAGATCCTGTGGGAGCCATTCGGGAGGAAGAACTCTTGCATTCTTCGTCAAAAAAAGAAGGAAGCTTCTAGTCGACTATGCTGGTTGACTGTGCAAAAATCGCAACTACGTGTGAGAAATGCAAAGAAATCCCCCCAATCATCCAGCATCCATCGGATCTGCCGCCCGATCTCAACCCATACCCCTTCGTGAAATAGTCGATGGACATCATTGGACCTCTTACTCATTTAAGACCTAAAAGGCATGAATATATATTAGTTATGACTGTCCACTTCACTAAATAGAAGGAAGCCTCAGCTTACCAGCAAATCCATCCAGAACAAATCAAGAAATTCGTGTGGAAAAAACATAATTTGCTCATATATGCAACCACATGAAATTGTAACTCACAGCTGTACCCATTACACCTCGGCAGCGCTTAAGAAATTTTACCATAAGTGGCACATTCGGCTCACCTAGTCCACCACAAACAACCCCCTTGACAATGATAAAAAAGGATGGCAACCCGACCCCTGATCGATAGCCTGGAAAAATTGCTAATAGATAAAAAAGAAAGATAAAGTGACAAACTACAAGGATTGATGTTGGCCTCACGCACAACCACTGAGAAAAATATGGCGGAAACACCCTTTTCACTTACGTACGGAATAGAAGCATTGGTACCAGTTGATACAAGAGTACAAAACCTTCAAGGGGCAACTACCCCCTCACCGAAGATGTTAGCAGAGACTCACTACTAGACCCCGATGACCTGATAAAGACACGCCGCGAGCTAGCTGGAATTAAACTCCAAAACTACCAACAAACAGCATCTCGACTTTACCGGCCAAAACAAGAATCTTGCAACTTCAAAACTACCCTTAGGAAATTCCTTACTGCATCCCTACTGTAATGCAATTATGCATCTACATCCTCACCAATACCCAGAACGGGAAGGCAGTAAAGAAATTATGGAAAAGCAGTGACCTCAAGCTCCTCAATCACTAAATCCCTATATAATAATCAAACTACGATGTGGCTTGATTTCTTTACTGGGTACATAGCCAGCTTGTCCCTCAAGCGTAGCCACACCAAACAAAGATCCCCACCTACTCAGGTTGGATGTAGTCTCAATTCTTACAAAGTTATTATTCAAAGAACGATTATACAACACTTTGCCTAACTAACCCCTATCAAAAACATCTTAAGGTAAAACTAACATCAATACAATCGAAGTCGATCCAAAGAAACGATCGCCCAAAAATTTAGGCCTAAAAGAACTAAGCTCTAAACTTTGTTATGATTATCCATCGGCCGACGAAAAACTCACATCGTAACCACAAGTCCAAACTTGTGCGATTTACTTTACCCAACAGGATCAGACCACATCACAATCATTCAGCTCAGATAAAAGAGAACACCAAAAATAAGAATCAAAGCCATAAACAGAAAGGTTCACCAATTATAACAAAAAAAAGGGAAAATGCCACAAAGGCAAAGCATTTATACCAAATGAGTTCCCACAATAAATAAAAGCTTTCCAAGGCACCAAGAGTTTAAAATAAAAGAAAATAAAAGCCCGTCAAGGCAACACTTATGAAATTAGTTGAAGAAAAAAAGAGGTGTTCACATCACGATATCCTCGACCACCTCGCCACCTTCAGGAACATCCGGGTTAACTAACTAATTAGTACCAATGCTGATCAACCCCGGCCAGAGCTTGAGTACCCGGATCCATCTCCATAGGAGCCATCACAGAATCTTCCGAGACCTGAGGGAGATTCAGCTTCCCGATATCGAAATCTGAAACTATGACCGCATGAAAGTTATCTTTTGCAGTTGGTGATAGTCTCGAGTTTTAACCCAAAATAATGCTGCAAGTGCACAGGCAAAAGCAGTAGTATATAAGGTATCGAATCCACAGAGACCAAGGTTACACTATGAATCTATAGATTTCAAATAAAGCTAAGATAAATTAAATGAGTTGTAAACTGACGTGAGCAGGTGCTCAATGTAAATGAGCAGGTGCTTGGAATAAAAATTGGTAATTAAACAATGATAAAAGGCACTAAGCCGAGATGATTCTTTGGTGATTTCGGGTACTTGGGTTGAACTTCTATTCAGGGTCTATTTAAATGCGGTCTAGAACTCAAACATAAATATGTATTGCCCCGCTTTTGGCGATGTATCAATACCTTTGTCTATAGCCTAAATACCTACACTTTCGAGTGGATTTAGTAATGAAGTAAACAAGCCTTAATGCAATGGTTCAATATGTTCACATTCAATGGGAACGATCAATGGTGTTTTGGTTACCACCGAATGCTCATCAAAGGTAATTCTAGCAACCTATATCATTTTTGGTGAATAGATTAAACCTAGAGATCATAGACTAAGTGATCAATTTAGCCTAAGCATTGAGACTTCCTAGAGATGAAGACATAAGAATTCCCTATTTGGCTCAACCATCTAAAGCCCTAAATCACCATTGAGAACACCTCGACCTAGTTAGTAAACTACTCGGACATGCTTAAATCAAATGCAACAACAAATAGATAAGAATTCATAATGGAAATGAAGAATGAAAAGGGGGTTTAGAATTCTTCTCTAGATGATGATTGGATGATTCGGATGGCCAAGTGATTCGATGGATGATGAATGGATGATTCGGTAATGATGAAGAACAATTGAAGAAATAAAATACTTTTATTCAAAAACGTAAGAAGAAAAACTCCAAGTCTATTGAATATTTCGTGATACAAGGATGATCCTCTCTGATCAGAAATTATTCTTTTAAAATACAAGGAAAAGCATTAAAAACAAAAGATACTCTTTTAAACAAAAGAAGGAAAGTAAGTAGAAATCCCATTTATGATTAAAATCAATCATCTCCCTAATGAAAAGGGATTGATGTTGACTCATTAACTCCTGGGGATCGTGTGGGCCATCAGATGAACTCGGCGGCCACAGCTTTATTAGGTTTAGGTTCTGGTGTCTTGGTGCGAGCAGGTGCTCGCTCGGACCGAGCGGGTGCTCGGTGGAGTGAAAACTCTTCTTTTTGCTCCAATTCTTCTCCTTTTCTTCATAGAGCTCCAGCAGCTCCAAATTATGCTCCAAAGCATTGTAGAACCTGAAAAGACATCAAAAGGAAACAAAAAGACAAGAAATGCAACACAAAACCATGGGTAAATTAGGCTAAAAACCTAACATATCAACTCCCCCGGACTTGCCTTTTGCTTGTCCGCAAGCAAACAAGAAGAGAGAAATCCGGAGAAGTGTTTGAAGGTGGGAGCTCAAATCCAAAAGAAACATCGAAGGGTTCGACAAAATGTCCTAAAGAGAACTAATGCGATGCACAACAAATCTTACTCTAGAAGTTTTCGCCATACTCATCTCTTATCAAAATAATTACTCCAAATCCTTAGACTCAAAAGAAAGCATGCAATCAACTAAACTCAACTCTTTAACATTCATTAATGTGTTTGGTGCGGTCTCACAATTGGACAATGAATCAATACCATTTGGCTCGGTAGAAGAAGGCTTTTAGATGATGTAAAGAGGCTGTCCGAATTCTTTTTTGGTGACTAACTCTCAAATGCAAGTGTTACATTTAGCAAAAGCAAGAAAGAAAAGAGACAATTGATGCATACAAGGCTCGGAATCCAAAGTTCTACCCGTAACCCCATTGTTGCAATCTTTCATCTCTCTTTTCTCACTACCCATTTGTTAAACCACTAGCCAGTTTCGGCTAAACCTTTCAAACTTCCTCTTTCTTCTTTAGATTTTCCGAATCCTAGGGAATTTCTTTTCTTAACTTTAGCTCTTTCTATCCTAGCATTCTCTAACACATTTTTCTTCTTTTGATTTATTCTAAGAGAATGCTAAGCTATCATTTTTCTTTTAAACACTTAGAGCTATATACTTTTCTTTTCAAACTTATTCCCTAGAACTCATCCTTTCTTCTTTCTTTCTTTTCACACTTAACCACAAACCCAAAGATAATCAAGTAAACGCTTAACCAAATCGGTTTCATACCCCACCTAAGACTAGTCTTAAACTCAAGAAACTAGCCTAATGGAAACTTTGCCTTGTCGTCTCTAATGCTTGCAAGATTTTACCAATGCAACACAAAGAAAAAGGCCTCACTCAAAGAATAAATGCAAGGGTTTGAATGAAATGGTCGGGTTTAAAGGTGTGGTACTATCCTCATCTAAAAGATGAACTTAGATCGGGATAGCCATTCAAAACAAGATAAGAGTGGTAAAAATTAGGCAAACATGATTTGAATGTAAGGTGTTTATCCATAGTTATGATTCAAAGTCCAAAAGTGAGAAGAATTAATCAAGTTTAAGTTCAAGTTGATAGAGTTGAATCTAGATCATGCAAGTTTCAATTGAGTTGGGATTTTCAAAGAAATAAGATTCAAGTATGGATGAGCCTCTAATTCATGATTGTTAATGCATCGAAAAAGTTCTAATGAGGGCATATCATGGAATCCTAAAATGAATCTTTACAAGGAAATTTCATCATTGCTCCCTATGCAAATGCAATCCTAAAATGCTCTAGACTCGATCCTAGCATGAAAAAGATAATAAAAATGTTTATGCCATGAGAAACTATATGCATTTTTTTTTTTTTTTTTTTTTTTAAGAAGTGCAAAAGACTCAAAGCAAAAACAATTAAAACATTAATCCACTCCCCCGGACTTAACTTTCACCGTCTCGGTGAAAGAAAAGTACCGAAAGAGTAGACTAAAAACAAGTTCAAATCAAAAACAAAATAAAAACAAAATAGAAACAAATGTGATATAAACAATGGAAATAGTAGGGTGAAAGTGGATATCACCTGGAAGAAAAGTCGTCCTCGTCATCAGCGGTTCTCCGCTTCCTTCTGGCTGGCTGTCCCGAGCAGGTGCTCAAATGGGAACGAGCAGGTGCTCGTTCGGTCTGGGGTGGTGGAGCTTGGCAGCAGCCTTTGGAGAGCGCCTGCATGATCCTCTGCATGATACTGTTGTTCTTCTTTGTGGATTGGATCATCCACTTCCTGTACTCGGCATCCTCAGCATCGTCAGAAATAGGAGGAAGATCAAACTCACTTTGAGAAGCAGTGTCGTAGCCAGGCAGAGTAAGGCGCGGGACCGATGGACCAGCGTCCTCGGAGACATGGTGTCGCTGCCTAGATGTGCTTCGACGAGAAGTACTAAGACGGGCAGCAGAAGAGGCTTGACTCGGATGTGGGACATGGTACTCCGCGGGTGGCTGAAACGCGAGATCATCCATGGAGGAAAGCCGTGTGATGGCTAAGTTGGGAAGCTGAATGTATTGGGCTTCTCCATTGGCAGTTAGGAATTGGTATGTGCTCGGCTTGATGATGATCTTGGAATTGAGCAGGTGCTCCATATCAATGCGCTTCATCTCCGGGACGTAGGAATATGGAGAGAGATCCACCCTTAAATTGCGGAATAGCGGTGTGAGCAAGCTTCCAATACGCTCCGTCCTTGGTCCTTTGTTTGTTGCGGTTGTGTTATCTTTGATCGCACAAATCATCTCCGCGAAACGTATACCCAAGTTGGATCGGTATTTCTCAAATTGGCTCGAGTCTCCGTCACCTACAATAGGACCACAACCCAACAATAACAACAGTAATTCATCGGTGTGAACTTTGTTACCTACGGGTCTTCCAAAGAGCATGTTGCTCAATATCCTTGCCACGATACGGAGTGCGGGGTGGCGAAGGCGGTTTTGGCTCGCCGAGTTTGAGGAGTAGTCACCCGAAGCGATTAGTCCCCAAAAGGTCTTGGCTTCTTGGAATCTCTTCGGACTCGATAGCTTCGTGTCCGTCTCATAGAACCCATACGCTATGCAAAAATCGAGCATGGAGATAGCGTACCTCTTTTCTCCAGCAAAGAAAGAGAATGTGGCCTCCTCGAATGAAGGCTTGTTGGGGTTTGCGTATGAGAGAGTGGCGGTTTCTAGGCATTGCCTAGTGAGATCGGGATAGAGCACATCTTCCTCTAGAGCAAAGGCCATGCAACGAGCATTGTAGAGTATGCTCCTCACTTGTTGTTGAAGACCAAGTTCGACCAATGTTCTATCGCACATGAACCGAGTAGGTTCGAGGTCAACTTGGAGGAGTTGGTTGTAGTAGAAGGCGTCGATTTCGTCCCAAGAGTCTGGTGAGGACATTGGGAGTCCGGCTCGGTCAATTTCAAACGGTTCGCCTTCTGGTCTAGGCCATGGAAAGGTGAGTGGAGAAGCGGTTGCGGAGGTAGAGGCCTTACCCTTGCCTTTTTCCTTGTTGGATAACTTGATTTTTGGAGCCATGGTGAATGAGAAGAGGCGGAGAGAGGTTTCCGAGTGTTAAGGTTTGGTTTCGGAGAGGAGATAGTGGAATGTGGCGGTGGTTTTGTGGTTTAGCCAAGTGAGCAGATGCTCGGTTGTTATGGGGCTTGAGCGGCGGCGAGAGAGGTTGAAAGATTGAGAGAGAATTGAGCGGTTTGGGAGCTTGAGAGTTTGAGTGGTCTCCGGTGATAGAGAGTTATGGTGAGTGGTTGGTCTTGGAGAGTGGTAGAGATGGGGATTTATGGAGGTTGAGTTAATGGAGAGTTGCGGTTTTCGAGGGAGATGGGGGAGTGGTGATGCTCGGCAGTTTTGGGGAAGAGGAGGAGACCAAAAAGTTGTCTTTATCTGCAAAAAGGAAGAAAAATGAGTGGTTAGGGTTTTTGGCAAAAATTGAAAAGGAAATAAAGAAGAAAATAAAAGTAAATAAAATAAAAAGGAAAGAAGAAATAAATCAAAATTTTTTTCTGTTTTTCTTTTTCTTTTATATTTTTTTTATTTTTTATTTTATTTATTTTTTGTGTTCTGCTAATCTGAGAGAATTGCTGCGCTTTGGTTTCGAGCAGGTGCTCGCTCCTTCCGAGCAGGTGCTCGGTGCAATTTTACACTTTTTCGCAGAATGTAATTACTGAAATCACAAGTGAAATGTTAGTAATAAAAGGAATTAAAATTCAAAATTTATACAAAAATCCTTACCGGTGGGTTGCCTCCCACCAAGCGCTTGTTTTAAGTCGTTAGCTCGACTTTGGAAACCCTTTAGGCTCGAGGAGGGTCACTAAAAGTGACTGATTCAACTTTTCCCACGTATGTATCCGCAAGGTATGGCTTGAGACGTTGACCATTAACAACAAAATCACCTCCTTTAGTGTCTAGCAACACTACGGCCCCGTATGGTTTCACCTCTTTGATGGTGAACGGACCACTCCATCTCGACTTTAGCTTCCCTGGAAACAACTTAAAACGAGAGTTAAACAATAAAACTTGATCGTTAGGAGCAAAGTTTCGAGGGATAATCTTCTTGTCGTGGTAAGCTTTGGTCCGTTCTTTGTAGATTCGGGAATTGTCATAGGCGAGATGCCTAATTTCTTCCAACTCATGCAGCTGCATGGATCTCCTCTCGGATGCACTAAGGATGTCATAATTAAGTCGCTTGACAGCCCATGCCGCCTTGTATTCCAATTCTACCGGTAAGTGACATGCCTTCCCATACACCAAATGAAAAGGCGTTGTCCCCAACGGAGTCTTATATGCTGTCCTATATGCCCACAAAGCGTCATCTAGCTTATTCGCCCAATCCTTACGCGTTGTACCAACAGTTTTTTGCAAGATACTCTTTATCTCTCTATTGGAGACCTCTACTTGTCCACTAGTTTGAGGATGATAAGGAGAGGCTACCTTATGTGTGACTCCATTCTTCCTTAACAAGTTCTCAAAAACCTTGTTAATGAAGTGTGAACCTCCATCACTTATCACAACTCTCGGAATTCCAAACCTAGGGAAAATCACCGTCTTGAGCAACTTGGTAACTATCGCAGCATCACAAGTCGGGCTAGCTTGTGCTTCGACCCACTTGGAAACATAGTCAACGGCTACAAGTATGTACTTGTTCTTATAGGAGGAAGGGAACGGTCCCATGAAGTCTATACCCCAAACATCGAAAACCTCTACTTCTAAGATGAAATTTTGAGGCATCTCATTGCGCTTGCTGATGTTCCCTTGCCTTTGACACGCGTTACATCGAGCAACAAACCTATTCGTATCCTTGAACATCGTTGGCCACCAAAGACCCGCTTGTAGCACTTTTGTAACCGTCTTGAATGTGGCAAAGTGTCCGGCATAAGATGAACCGTGACAATGGTGCAAGATCCCAGGGATTTCCTCCTCCGAAACACATCTTCTATACAGCCCATCCGAGCATTGCTTGTACAAGTACGGCTCGTCCCAATAGTATCGTCTAACATCTCGGAAAAACTTCTTCTTTTGGCTTCTCGTTAGGTTTTCCGGAACCTTATCGGCTGCCAAGTAGTTAGCAAAGTCACCGAACCAAGGGAAAATCGAAGGTTGGGCATTCTGGATAATTCCACAAAAAATCTTCCGAGCAGGTGCTCGGTCAGTCCGAGCAGGTGCTCGGTCAGTCCGAGCAGGTGCTCGCTCAGCTTCTGGAAATTTTTCGCAGATCGAATAAATTTGCTCATCTGGCAGACTATCCTCCATAGGTGTCTCATCCTCAATTTGAAGCCTACTCAAATGATCAGCAACCCCATTCTCGGATCCTTTCTTATCCTTGATCTCTAAATCAAACTCTTGAAGCAAAAGTATCCATCTCAATAGCCTAGGCTTGGCATCTTTCTTGGTCAGCAAGTACTTCAACGCAGCATGATCGGTGTGAACAATTACCTTAGAACCGACGAGGTATGATCTAAACTTCTCAAAGGCGAAGACAATCGCCAATAACTCCTTTTCGGTGGTTGCATACCGACATTGAGCATCATCCATCGTCCGGCTAGCATAATATATCACATGGAGCTTCTTGTCCTTCCTTTGACCAAGAACAGCCCCTACAGCAAAATCACTCGCATCCGTCATAATCTCAAACGGTAAGTCCCAATCCGGTGGTTGGACTATTGGTGCACTAACCAAGGCACCCTTGATAGTATGAAACGCAGCCAAACATTCTCTATCAAAGTCGAACTTGACTTCCTTACACAGCAATCTAGTGAGAGGCCTAGCAATGTTGGAGAAGTCTTTGATGAAACGACGGTAGAACCCGGCATGGCCTAGAAAGCTTCGGATTCCTTTGACCGTAGTAGGCGGTTGTAAACTCATCATGACCTCTATCTTAGCCTTGTCAACCTCTATCCCTTTCTCTGAAATCCGGTGCCCAAGTACTATCCCATTCCTGACCATAAAATGGCACTTTTCCCAATTCAGCACTAGATGCTTCTCCTCGCATCTTTGTAATACTCTGCACAAATTAGACAAACAAACAGAAAAAGAACTCCCATACACAGAGAAGTCATCCATAAATACTTCCATAATATCTTCAATTAAATCAGTAAAAATGGACATCATACAACGTTGGAAAGTCGCTGGGGCGTTGCACAAACCAAATGGCATCCGGCGGTATGCGAATGTGCCGTATGGACATGTGAACGTTGTCTTTTCCTGATCATCGGGATGGATGGGTATCTGAAAAAATCCTGAGTAACCATCTAGAAAACAGTAGTAAGGGTGATTAGCAAGACGTTCAAGCATTTGATCAATAAAAGGCAAAGGAAAATGATCTTTGCGAGTAGCAGCATTCAATTTCCTATAGTCTATGCACATTCTATGACCCGTTACCGTTCTAGTTGGAATCAATTCGTTTTTCTCATTCCTAATTACCGTGATACCTCCCTTCTTAGGTACAACATGCACCGGACTTACCCATTTGCTATCAGATATAGCATAGATCACACCAGCTTCTAGAAGTTTCATTATCTCTTTCTTTACAACATCTTTTAGATTCGGGTTTAACCGTCTCTGATGTTCTATAGAAGTCATCGATTCATCCTCTAGATTAATTCGGTGCATGCACAAGTCGGGAGATATACCGGTTATATCATCTAACGAATATCCCAAGGCCTTTCTATATTTCCTCAACTCACACAAAAGCAAAGTGATCTCAACATTATTCAATTCTGCATTCACTATAACAGGATATGTAGAGTTAGGACCTAGAAATGCATACCTGAGCCCCGCTGGGAGGGTTTTTAACTCTACCTTTGGAGCTTTCAGCTCGCTCCATGATCCGGTGATGTTCTGGTTTCCGGTCCGAGCAGGTGCTCGGTCAGAGCGAGCAGGTGCTCGCTGGGAATCTGGCAGAACATCGTTTTTTGTGCCCTCGGTCAGACTCTGGAACTCATCTTCTTTCTCTATTCTGGTGTTGGAATCCAGAAACTTGGCAAATCCTTGGGTGTCTTCACTTAGAAATCCGTGTTCACTTTCGGCTTTTGTCAATGCAACTTCGAGAGAGTCCTTTGCTAGGATCTCTTCAACCACATCTTCCGACATCTCGGAGTCATCGTGGATCACGAAGGTTTGCCCATCTATCATCGGCCTGTTGAGCATCTTACTCATCTCGAACCGTACCACCATGTCTCCGAGACGGAGGTCGACTATACCTTGTTCAACATCGATGATTGCACGCGCCGTGTTTAGGAATGATCTCCCCAAAATCAGTGGGTCCTTTGGTTCTTCATCGAGCTCTAGAACCACGAAATCGGTTGGGATTAGAGTGTCCCCTATGCGGACGTGTAAATCCTCGATTATACCTACAGGCAGTTTAGTGGATCTATCTGCAAAAATCAAGGAGATCTTAGTTGGTTTGAAATCGGTGAAACCTAAACGTTTAGCAACGGAATAAGGCATTAAATTAACACTTGAACCCAAGTCAACCAGTGAGCATGCGAACGTGCATGGCCCAATTTTTACTGAAATCACAAACCTCCCGGGATCGCCTTTCTTAGTCAACACCTTACTCTGAAGTATTGCACTACATTCTTTGGAAACCATCATCACACTCTCCTCTTCCACAACTTTTCCAGAAATTAGCTCCTTCATGTACCGTTTGAGAGAAGGTACCATTTGAACCGCATCGGATAAAGGAAGCTTTACCTCCAAGCCTTTAATCATTTCCTTACACTTAGCATCCTCCAAATCCTTCTTAGATCTCTTGGGAGGCACTGGGTAGGGTATCTTAGGCACATAGACTCTCTCGGTCTTAGCTTCTGGAAATTTCGCGGGAACATTCTGAGCGAGCAGGTGCTCGATCGGCTGAGCAGGTGCTCGCTGGGGTGTTTTCTCCAGATTGATCAGAATAGTAGCTGGTGTGGTTTCTGAGCTAGAACCAGCCTCCTCATGCATCACATTCTCTGCCAAATCATCCTCTTGTGCCGGTTGCTCAACAACTTTCTCCTTGGCCTTAACTTGAGAGGTTGTGGCCGTAGGTTGTGCCAACACTCTTCCGCTTCTTAACTCAACAACATTGCATGGCGAATACTCCTTCCTAGGGTTCACTTCACCACGGCCAGGAAGAGCACCAACCGGTCTTTGAATAGCCTCGGCGGTTTGAGCTACTTGTGTATCCAACTTCTTTACATGTGCGGTCACGGCCTCATACTTTGCATGGAGATCCTTGTACATGTTGTCCATCTTACTGCCCAGCTCGGTTGACGTCTGCTGTTGGTTGGCCAAGACTTGATGAATGAGACCTTTCAAATCATCTTGTTGGGATTGAGGCGCGGAAACGGTTTGTTGTTGGTTTGTTGCTTGAAACCGGTTCTGATTTTGGTTGGGCACAATTTGCTTCCCTTGAGTGTTGTTGGAGTAGAACTTCTGATTTGTACCCCCTTGTTGCGGATAGACTTGGTCTTGGGGGTTTTCCACGTTGGTGTTGCGGTAGGAGAGGTTTGGATGGCTTCGGTAGTTGGGGTTAAACCCTCGGTTTTGGTACCCTTGGCCATTCACATAGTTGACCTCTTCTAAACCATCTTCTTGATCTTCCACAAACTCTTGAGCATTAGGGGCAGCCCCATCTTCTTCCATGAACTTAACCGGCCTTTGAGTCTCTCGTAGAAGCAAGTTCACTTTCGCGGTTAATTCATCGATCTTTTGAGAGTCCACACTATTGACCTTCTTGGTTCTATCGTACTCGGGAGCCTTGTTGTTGGAGCTTGAGGCAAGGTTTTCGATGAGCTTAAATGCACCTTCCTTAGTCTTGGTCATGAAGTCTCCATTACTTGCGGCATTCAAAGCATTACGGTAATCCCAATCGACTCCATCGTAGAATATGTTCAAGATTTGCTCATCCTTGAAACCGTGATGAGGACACTCCCTCTTGTACTCCTTGAGTCTTTCCCAAGCTTCTCCAAAAGCTTCTCCGGAGTGTTGTTGAAAGGATGCAATCTTGTTCCTTAAAGCGGCCGTTTTGGACTTCGTGTAAAAATGATCCAAGAACGCGGATCTAGCCTCATCCCAAGTCTTCAATGAACCAGCCGGCAGTGACTTTAACCATCTTTGTGCCTTGTCCGCGAGAGAGAACGGGAACAACTTACACTTCAAGAACTCGGTTGGAACCCCATTAGAACCCGTAGTACTACAAATTTCCTCGAAATTCTCTATGTGGTCCATTGGTATTTCAGCGGGTACCCATTACACCTCGGCAGCGCTTAAGAAATTTTACCATAAGTGGCACATTCGGCTCACCTAGTCCACCACAAACAACCCCCTTGACAATGATAAAAAAGGATGGCAACCCGACCCCTGATCGATAGCCTGGAAAAATTGCTAATAGATAAAAAAGAAAGATAAAGTGACAAACTACAAGGATTGATGTTGGCCTCACGCACAACCACTGAGAAAAATATGGCGGAAACACCCTTTTCACTTACGTACGGAATAGAAGCATTGGTACCAGTTGATACAAGAGTACAAAACCTTCAAGGGGCAACTACCCCCTCACCGAAGATGTTAGCAGAGACTCACTACTAGACCCCGATGACCTGATAAAGACACGCCGCGAGCTAGCTGGAATTAAACTCCAAAACTACCAACAAACAGCATCTCGACTTTACCGGCCAAAACAAGAATCTTGCAACTTCAAAACTACCCTTAGGAAATTCCTTACTGCATCCCTACTGTAATGCAATTATGCATCTACATCCTCACCAATACCCAGAACGGGAAGGCAGTAAAGAAATTATGGAAAAGCAGTGACCTCAAGCTCCTCAATCACTAAATCCCTATATAATAATCAAACTACGATGTGGCTTGATTTCTTTACTGGGTACATAGCCAGCTTGTCCCTCAAGCGTAGCCACACCAAACAAAGATCCCCACCTACTCAGGTTGGATGTAGTCTCAATTCTTACAAAGTTATTATTCAAAGAACGATTATACAACACTTTGCCTAACTAACCCCGATCAAAAACATCTTAAGGTAAAACTAACATCAATACAATCGAAGTCGATCCAAAGAAACGATCGCCCAAAAATTTAGGCCTAAAAGAACTAAGCTCTAAACTTTGTTATGATTATCCATCGGCCGACGAAAAACTCACATCGTAACCACAAGTCCAAACTTGTGCGATTTACTTTACCCAACAGGATCAGACCACATCACAATCATTCAGCTCAGATAAAAGAGAACACCAAAAATAAGAATCAAAGCCATAAACAGAAAGGTTCACCAATTATAACAAAAAAAAGGGAAAATGCCACAAAGGCAAAGCATTTATACCAAATGAGTTCCCACAATAAATAAAAGCTTTCCAAGGCACCAAGAGTTTAAAATAAAAGAAAATAAAAGCCCGTCAAGGCAACACTTATGAAATTAGTTGAAGAAAAAAAGAGGTGTTCACATCACGGTATCCTCGACCACCTCGCCACCTTCAGGAACATCCGGGTTAACTAACTAATTAGTACCAATGCTGATCAACCCCGGCCAGAGCTTGAGTACCCGGATCCATCTCCATAGGAGCCATCACAGAATCTTCCGAGACCTGAGGGAGATTCAGCTTCCCGATATCGAAATCTGAAACTATGACCGCATGAAAGTTATCTTTTGCAGTTGGTGATAGTCTCGAGTTTTAACCCAAAATAATGCTGCAAGTGCACAGGCAAAAGCAGTAGTATATAAGGTATCGAATCCACAGAGACCAAGGTTACACTATGAATCTATAGATTTCAAATAAAGCTAAGATAAATTAAATGAGTTGTAAACTGACGTGAGCAGGTGCTTGGAATAAAAATTGGTAATTAAACAATGATAAAAGGCACTAAGCCGAGATGATTCTTTGGTGATTTCGGGTACTTGGGTTGAGCTTCTATTCAGGGTCTATTTAAATGCGGTCTAGAACTCAAACATAAATATGTATTGCCCCGCTTTTGGCGATGTATCAATACCTTTGTCTACAGCCTAAATACCTACACTTTCGAGTGGATTTAGTAATGAAGTAAACAAGCCTTAATGCAATGGTTCAATATGTTCACATTCAATGGGAACGATCAATGGTGTTTTGGTTACCACCGAATGCTCATCAAAGGTAATTCTAGCAACCTATATCATTTTTGGTGAATAGATTAAACCTAGAGATCATAGACTAAGTGATCAATTTAGCCTAAGCATTGAGACTTCCTAGAGATGAAGACATAAGAATTCCCTATTTGGCTCAACCATCTAAAGCCCTAAATCACCATTGAGAACACCTCGACCTAGTTAGTAAACTACTCGGACATGCTTAAATCAAATGCAACAACAAATAGATAAGAATTCATAATGGAAATGAAGAATGAAAAGGGGGTTTAGAATTCTTCTCTAGATGATGATTGGATGATTCGGATGGCCAAGTGATTCGATGGATGATGAATGGATGATTCGGTAATGATGAAGAACAATTGAAGAAATAAAATACTTTTATTCAAAAACGTAAGAAGAAAAACTCCAAGTCTATTGAATATTTCGTGATACAAGGATGATCCTCTCTGATCAGAAATCATTCTTTTAAAATACAAGGAAAAGCATTAAAAACAAAAGATACTCTTTTAAACAAAAGAAGGAAAGTAAGTAGAAATCCCATTTATGATTAAAATCAATCATCTCCCTAATGAAAAGGGATTGATGTTGACTCATTAACTCCTAGGGATCGTGTGGGCCATCAGATGAACTCGGCGGCCACAGCTTTATTAGGTTTAGGTTCTGGTGTCTTGGTGCGAGCAGGTGCTCGCTCGGACCGAGCGGGTGCTCGGTGGAGTGAAAACTCTTCTTTTTGCTCCAATTCTTCTCCTTTTCTTCATAGAGCTCCAGCAGCTCCAAATTATGCTCCAAAGCATTGTAGAACCTGAAAAGACATCAAAAGGAAACAAAAAGACAAGAAATGCAACACAAAACCATGGGTAAATTAGGCTAAAAACCTAACATATCAGTTGGCTGCTAAGCCAGGAGCCTTTCATGCTCTCCCTCAACGGTGAACTCATTTTTTGTCAGAGACTCGAGCAGCTGAATGTTGGCCAAAAGCTCTTGAAGATGAATCTCGCCCATGACTTCTACGTCATTCTTCTAGAACTTCTCGCCAATGAAGAGGAGGATCTCCTCAAACTTCCTAGCAAGCTCCCGACAGCCGGCCCGATTAGCTGCATGAGTTGCTGCATCCCGAGATCCCCCCTTTATTTCTTTATTTTCAATCTCGAACTCCTAGTTTAATACCGCTACATCAGATACCTGCTTAAGGGCCCCACGACTTTCCTCCTTCAGATTAGCAATGTGCTGATTTACCGATTGCAACTCCCTAGCAAGCTCTGTTACTCGTCAAAAGAGGGGATCAAGCTGCCTCCTAAGAACTACAACTTCCTCTTGAGAAGCCTTGAGGTCGATGCCTATCTTTGACAGCACTACCTTCATGGTTTCCAGTTCACCCTGGCGAGGCACATTGCTAAGGCGTGTCTCAGCATCAGCGACCAGAGAGTTGGCTGCCTCCAGAGCCTAGAAAAAACTTACTCAGCAAAATATCTACCGCACTTTCAAAATAAAAAACCAAATCATAAAGGAGCCGAGCTGACCTTCTTTATAGCCGATGCAAGCTTGACAAATAGGTCCCTAAGAACCATGTTCTTTACTAGTGGAAGAGGACATCCCACCGGTTTGTAGTGGCAGAACAAATGAGCATGCTACTCAGGGTCGTCAACGACCGGACAGTTCTGAGAGTGGGAATAAGTCCAACAGAACGGGTTGCTCTTGCGAGATCTAGCTCTCTTCGACTGATGAGATCTCCCAGACTATCCATTCAAGTTTGATTAAACCCGAGGAGGAGGAAGCTCAGATGAGCGATCCACAAGCACTGGAGCAACTGCTCCAGATCTATTAGTTGCTACCGAAACCATCAAGGGAACTTCTGCCTCCTCAAGAATAGAGTTGACAACCGCAGTATTTTTCCTTGAGCCAACCCTTGTACTAGCATGAGCAGGGACTTCGTTGGGACGACAAAAAGTAGCCTTACGAGACATTATGGTGGCTAGAAAGTGCTGGAAGAAGAGCTTGCGTCTGAAGCTTGTACAATGACGAAACCTGTTTCAAAGCCAAAACGCTAATAAAAAAGACCTAGAATGTGCTAATCAACTCACACAATAAACACAAACCAACACGAGAACTAACTTGGAGGTTACATGATTTTTTTGGCTGGAGCACGAGTTGAGGGTTTGAACGAAAATTTCTTCCTCTTCAAAATAGCACGAGGAGGAGGGATGACAGCGAGCGAAACTGGATTAAAAGCACGAACAAGGGGGAGATCAGCTGGATCAGCAGCGAATCCAACTAGGTGGCGAAAAGTATAAATGCCTTTGATGTGAGGAAGATCAAAAGAATCCGAGTAAGTCTGGCCACCACGGAGTTGATTAATCCGATCTTTGAGGGACTCGTCAAGTTTCTTCTTCTCTGTATTCACTGCATGAAAGCCAAAACTAATTAGGCACTTTAAGTTAAGAAGGAGCCTCTAGCACGAAACGGAGCGACGAAGGAACAAAAAAGCATAAAAGAGGCTTCTATTGATACACGTCCTCTCTCCTGCATGGGCAGCGAAGCGAGGTGGGAGTGCTTCGAATTCTCGAACATAAGCAACAGAGTAAGGAAAAATCCAAAAAAAGAAGTACTTTCCTTGCTAGTTGTATCCTTCTTCTGAGTTGTACCGGTGATAATCCCACGGCCAGACTGGTTAGAGAGATAAAACTAACCCGGAACTCGAGAATCTCTCTCTGCCGTGTATAGGTCAAGGAATTGATCGGCGGATAAATCCATTTCTTCTTCAAAGCCCCGAACAAAAGTTTCGACGGCGTGATGGAGGAAGTTGGGATTCATCTGTAGAAAAGTCAATCTCAAAGCGTTTAGAAGATGGATCAGATAAAAAGGGATTGGAAAGGTAAGTTCGCAAGACTTGAAGTAAGAGGGATATGCAAAATAACATCCAGGCCTGATCGATTCAGGCGAACTTGAATCGGCAGGAAGGGCAAGTTCAACTCTTTGCAGGATGTCTAGATCTAGAGAGATCTGATAAATCCTTTTTGTCAAAGGTAAGAAGGAGGATGAGGTCCGAATTAGTCTATAGAGGCCATCAGCAGGAAAGCAGAGTTGAACGGATCTGATTCGAGGTCAGGTCGCGGGGAGATCCAGTTAAAATCAAGAAGGAAGACGGAGAGTAGGTGAAGACAAGCAACAATAATACAAACAAATTGACCTACAAAAAAGAGGAGAAGAGAAGGGAGTTATGTTTCTTCACCTAGGGAATTGGAAGGCGAGCAGTTAAGAGGAAAGAAGGCGTGCGCCGGTTAATTTATATAACTCGCACAATGACCTAGATCATGTGCAAACCTTTCGGTTTCCCCGTGTCTCTCAACCATCTGATCTTCAGTAGAAGATCTTAACCAAACAATTCTGGATCGAAGCGGATCTGAGTTCAAATCTTACCGAGAGTAGGAGCTTCCGATATTTTAGTCTTATCTGATCGCCCATTAATTCTTATCATAAATTACTTAATGGGCTGGGGGCAACTGTTAGAGTTGGATTTCATCGCTAGAAATCCGACCCCTAAAGCCTAAGTATAATTAGACTAGGTTATATTTGATATTGGGCCTGAGACCCAGAACCGTATTAAATTTAATAATGGCCAGCATGTTCTTCTAATTTGTTGGGCCTAAATATTCGATCCATCAACCGCTAGAGCTGAAGATCCTTTGACCGAGTAATTCAGCGGGGATGGACCAAGTCACCGCCGCTCAATGGTTTATGAAGAGATTCCGATATTTCTGGAAGGTGTATCAGATAGTGCATGAGATCTCTGGCGACGAGGAGAGTTCCACGGAGCTGGACCGTTCAACTTAGAAGAGTATATATAGCCAACTCTAGAGCCGAAATGACTAAATTTTCCTTACGTTTACACTCAATCACACTTTAGCTCATCACTCTTGTTCTAGCTAAAGTTCATTTGTATACTTGATCATTCATCAATATAAGTCTATTTTTCATTATTTTGGTCTCGAATTTAGTTAAATTTATCGACATTTCTTAGGACTAAAATTTCTTTTCCGGATTCACATATAAATTCTTAGTGCGGAATCTAGCTTCCACACTAATTCTTGATCTATGATCCATCAAACATTCAAGTGATACAGTCTACAAAATACACTAACTAAAGGCAAAACCAAGTGTTGTCCTAACTATATGCCAATTTCAAAATGATCTTAAGGAAAATGTTATCATTTCACAATTTCAAATCCCACTTGAAACCAAATAAGCGTTATCAAAGACTCATTATTCGTCCTCGAACATTGAATTTTGGTTTCTTTCCCCAATTCTGCAAAATCCACGAATTTTATAGATTCTACAAACCAATCACATTGAATGGGCCTGAATCTTAAGCCAATTAATAAAGTTGACTTTTGAATCGGGCTTTAGTTTGACTAATCTCTGTCGTTCATTAGCTTACTAACGCACCTGATATGATCAATGTCTTTTGGTAAGCCGCAAAAGATCAGAGAATAATTAACCGAGAAGTGGAAAAAAAAAAAAACGAAATTTGGAATTGAAATCAAATTAAAAGTCAAATTATCAAATCTCGATCTTCTGATATTTTGCTGACTCTGAAAAAGAAAGAAAGGAAGAAACCCTAATCAGTCCCACCATTTTTTTCCTTGAATCTAAAACATCCACAGTATTTGCGAATTCGGATCGGCTATAGCAGTTCCGATTGCACAACAATGGCTTACGCATCTCGTATCATCAATCATTCCAAGAAGGTGGTTGTTTCTCTTTCTCAATTTTCATTTTTTTTAATTGAGTACTACTGTTGTTTCGTGATCTTTTGTTTATCCATACAATTGAATTTCTGGGTTTTGTACCAATCCAATATATTGTCCATTTGATTGAAATTTTGGTACTGTTTATTTAATCATGGGCATTTCTGGATTTGCCCATTTTCTAAGCATGTTTTGAGAGAGGATTGTGTTCAAAAGTTAGCAGCTTTGCTATATGATTGGTAATTGTGGAATTTATTGTGCTCTCTTCCATACTTTGTGGGTGATGAATAGCAATGGGAAGTCGCTACTTAGTTTTATGCTGTTCAAGTAACATTACTTTGATGGTTGTTTGATTTGACAGTTGAAACATGTTTCTACTTTACTGCGGCGTGAGCATGCCGTGGCAGTCCGCGGCTTCTCCAACAGTACCCAGCCCTCTCTCACTGGAAGACAAGGTAATTGTCCTCTTCATTGCTATCCCTAGCTCATCTGATGAGAAATGTATCCACTTGTTACGGAAATATAGTCCAGGACATTCTCATCAATTTCCCATGATATCTGTTTCATGAAGAACATAATAACGTTCGTTTTATGAATGGTGATATGCTAGATTTTCTGTTTTCGTCTTCAGATATCTTCAAGGTCCGCTTGAGTTATTCCCCGGTAGAGAGAATTTCGAAATGTAGTGCCAGCAATGTAAGTCCCTGATGTCCAGTCTCCTTTCTCACCTATGTCATTAGATCATGTCTAATAGCATAGTCTTTTGTGTTTTAGTCTTGATGTTATTAGCTGCATTATATAGGTACCAATGGCTAGTGGTATTTCAACAATGAGCACAAAACTAAGCAGCAGAATGAAGGGACCAAGCATTTTTAAAGAATATATAAGGTATGTAGCGTAATCCTCTTAATCTATTTTTCGATGTGTATACTTAGTGCTCCCTGCCTATATAGAGACTTCTTTCCTAACTGCAAGCTTCTTTTCTTTTGTAATCAGCTCCCAAATGCTATCAGGAAGAGGATTTTCATCCAGTTCAGGTATTTAATTCTTCATCCTGAGTTTATATTTTACTCTTATAACTTCCAGCTTGCTCTTATGTACATCTTCACTGACCTGAATGATAAATTGTGTAGAGAAAATGACTTTTTTTTGCCGGATCATATTTCATAATAGGAAAGGTCGTGTTTTGTATATGCTAGCTATATGTAGCTGGTTATCGATATATAAGGGTTTATCACAGAAATTATACTATGACAGTTTTGTGTACTGCATAACAAGATTGTGCAACTGTGTAGAATTTATTGATATCTGGAATAACTAGCATTTGACTTGGTTCCTGTGTCTTTTGGGACAGTATATTTCTGTTACTGTGGTTTGCGCTCCTACATGATTCATTTTACCAGGAATTTCTAAAATTATGTTTCAGATCTTCCTCCTCATCAAGAGATTGGAATGCCTTCTCTTTCGCCAACAATGACTGAGGCATGGACCTCCGCATACTTCTTACTAAAATTTACCTGGTTTGTTATTTTATCTTTCTACTAAAGCTATTTGTTCAAACTTCAGGGTAACATTGCGAGGTGGCTGAAGAAAGAAGGTGATAAAGTGGCTCCTGGTGAAGTGCTTTGTGAAGTTGAAACTGTAATGTTAATCTAGATTGAATCCCTTCTTTTTAAAAAATTATCATGCCAAGACTGTAATTCTAATCTCAGGCTATATATATTTTAGGACAAAGCAACCGTCGAAATGGAATGCATGGAAGAGGGTTTTCTCGCTAAGATAGTAAAGGAGGAGGGAGCAAAAGAAATTCAAGTTGGAGAGGTATGAGAGTTTTTCGATTTTGGAGACTTGTTTATTTTCATGGGTTCTTATCAAGTATTGATTGTGCGCTCTAAGCTCGCTTTCCGTAACTGTGGGCTGAAGATATCAGATTATGCATAAAACTTACAAAAATCTTCCATCTTAATCGTTTAAGAATCGTCTTTTTTTTTGTCCAACTAGGTAATTGCTATCACAGTTGAAGAGGAAGAGGATATTCAGAAGTTTAAAGATTACACCCCTTCATCTAATGCTGGTTCCGATGCTACTGAAGCAAAACCATCTCCTTCCCCACCAAAGGAAGAGAAAGTAGAGAAGGTCGAAAAGCCTGCCAGTGCTCCTGAACCCAAGAGTTCTAAGCCAAGCTCGGTTTCTTCAGGAGATCGTATTTTTGCTAGTCCTCTCGCAAGAAAGCTGGCTGAGGATAACAATGTTAGTTTCCAAAAAAATAATACTAATTGTGCTTAATCTCCATGTTCTTAATTATCGAATTATCTTACTTTCCCTTAAAACATTAGGTGTCTCTCTCAAGCATCGAAGGCACAGGACCTGAAGGACGGATAGTGAAGGCTGATGTCGAAGAGTTCTTAGGTATCATTACTCCTTGGCACTTCCATCCCTTACATTTTCCTCCCCGTCCTTTTTGTCTCTGTTTACAGCACTTAAACCTTCACTCTGTCTTAATACATCTTCCTATGGTACAGCTTCACGCGGTAAAGAAACTACTACCAAGCCTTCCAAGGGCACTGATTCAAAGGTTCCAGCTTTGGACTATGTTGACATCCCTCACTCCCAAATAAGAAAGGTAAAATACCTATATAACCTTTAATGTCAATTGCTAATTGGGTTTCTTAATTTATGGCAAATTTCCTCATGTTAGTGGATTCTGAAATCTGTTTATTGTATGGATTTGACAGGTTACAGCCTTACGTTTGGCACTCTCAAAGCAAACTATTCCTCACTACTACTTGACCGTGGATACTTGTGTTGACAAAATGATGAGGTAAGTCTCAAGTTTCAGAAGATGGATTTTTGGTTCAGTCAATGGATATAAGACATAGCTACTTTTATATGCAGTCTTAGGAGTCAACTCAATTCCTTTCAAGAGGCTTCCGGTGGCAAACGGATATCTGTAAATGATCTTGTTATTAAGGTATATCGTACTTCTGTTTTTGCAAGGAAGACGAATAAACTCTCCTTCTCTTTCTCCATTGTAATTTTCTTTTTTTAATTTTTGAAATTGCAGGCTGCTGCATTGGCTCTACGGAAAGTTCCTCAGTGCAATAGTTCATGGACAGACGAATATATTCGCCAGTAAGTGTATTTGTTGCTTCAGAGGTTCAGGACAGTGTTGCAAATCATCTACCTAATTTATTCGTTCTTTTTGTTCCCTCTTTATGTACAGATTTAGCAATGTAAACATCAACGTCGCAGTACAAACAGAAAACGGGCTTTACGTTCCTGTTGTCAAGGTGCTGAAGCACTCAATACAGTTATTAACATTTCTCTGCATAAACTTGAGATTTCTGAAAAACTCAATTCGTCAAATTGCTTGACCCCAGGATGCAGACAAGAAAGGATTATCCACAATTGGAGAAGAGGTTCGATTCTTGGCTCAAAAAGCAAAAGAAAATAGCTTGAAGCCTGGAGATTATGAGGTTAGATTTAAATTCGGCCACTGCTCATGAATAATGCTGCTTGGAAGCAAAACCAGCTCAAACTGTTGCTTTTTGACAGGGAGGAACATTCACAGTCTCCAATTTGGGAGGACCTTTTGGAATCAAACAGTTCTGTGCTGTCATCAATCCACCTCAAGCCGCCATTCTAGCAATCGGATCAGGTAAGCCTTAACCAAACGCTCATCCACTCTACCCATTGAGTTTCTTCCCCGTAACGATTGTATTATTGTGTCTGGATCTCAAAACAGCTGAAAAGAGGGTGGTTCCGGGTAGTGGTCCTGACCAATTCAACTTCGCTTCTTACATGTCTGTAACATTAAGCTGTGACCATCGTGTAATAGATGGTATGCATCCACCTCCCACTCCTATGCCATTATCATCATCATCGAAAGAGGCTAATAAATCAATGTCCATGTGCAGGTGCGATTGGAGCTGAATGGTTGAAAGCGTTCAAGGGTTACATCGAGACCCCAGAGTCTATGTTGCTCTAAAATTCACACCCTCACACACACACTCACACATCAAAGCTAAGCTCATAAAAGTCTGACTTCAAATTTCTCTGGGTCAGCATTATCTACCAAATTTGATCCCTTTAGCCATGGGATGGCCCTTCAAAGTTGCTTGTTTTGTTATTATTCATTATATTGAGTTGACAAATTTTTGTCTCAATATAAAATTAGGAATCCAACAATTTTACTGTTTAACATATTTGGCTTAATACTGGTTTATCAAGGATGAGCACAGTAAACCCCATTTGTTATCTTCTTCATTCACAATTAGTCCCTCCCATTTCACTGTCATAGATTACTAGAGCTGTTTATGTGAAAAGAACGCCAAAACATCATATAGATGAAGGTTTTGTCATTAAACCAAAGAAACAGATGCATAAAATAATATTTCAAAATAGAACAAATCTTGTCCAAGATCATCATCCCCTTTTCGGCCTCTTCCGCATCGGCTGTGGGAACTTGAGAGGGACAGGCAAGGTGGCACGACGACCTGTCTTCTCACGTGACATTTTGCACCCAAGCTCCTCAAAATGCTTCCCCACGGCAGGTATGTTAAGCCTAAGATCCTTGCCGATGTCTACTGGGTCAGTTTTGAACTTATCCACGTGGAGGGTGAGCACAAGAACGTAGCTTATCAGAAGGGCCCTCTTTTCATCAGGCATCTTGACTAAGTCAGGATCCTTGAACAAGCTCGTAAATTTTTGACGGATGATTCCTGGAAACTTGTGGTCTTTAGCTGATTCGAAACCATTCATTGAATTCATGTCATTGAACTTGATAAGATGAGTTATGAAAGATAAGATAACAGAAACCGTCTGCCTCTCAGTCTCGTCCTGCAAATAGACCAAAATGAAATCAACGTGTAAAGAATCGGAGCTTCAATTGAAATTATGACAATCAAATCAAGTAAACAAATAGGGCTTAAACGGCGAAACTGGTGCAAGCATCATGATATTTTGTGCGCTAAGACTTATACCATGTACATGGATACTTCCATCCAAGAAAAGAATCAAAATGTTACCTTGGTATCTCGCAACATATCCAACCTGTTGCGGACAAAGAGAGGGTATGAATCGGTAGCTGCTTCAGTTTCCTGTTCCAGAAGCCAGTAAACATCTTGAAGGAAATTCCATAGTCCTTTTTCGATGATCTTTTGTAAAGGATAAACTTCTTCAGGAGTTGTTGCAGAGGCATCGTAAGGAGGGATGTTGCGTGCAACAATTGAACTGGTGCTTTCAAGAGCACTTGCTTTAACATCTACTTTGTTAAGTTTACTCTCAATGAACTCCTTGGCCTCAGGATCATCTCCTAAGTTTAAGGCATGCCTCTTCTTGTCCTGCATAGACACACACAAACCAGGGATTAAACCAATGCTATGAAACTCATACGCAATGACAACAAGTAAGAATTCTACTGTAGGAAACAAGTTACGCATAGAAAAGACGTGAAGATACGAGTGGCATACCCGATTAATAGCATCCTTTGTACCAAAAAACCTATTAAGATTGGTAAGTCGCTCTCCTTGGCTAACTTCGGGGATGACCGCACTTCCCGACGCTTCTGAATCGACTGTTTCTCTAGTTTTAACTCTGGGCTCCAATCTGAATACCTGCAATTGAAACACACAACACCCAAAACTTCAAAATCCAGATTCTTCTTAATGACACAAACCAAATTCCACTCTCAAGCATCATTTTTTTTTTTTTTCTAATTCCCACTAAACAAGACCTCATAGAAGCAAAGTTATCACTAACTTAACCAAAATCAAAACCAATTCACACAGAAGAATTCGAAATTCCCAACCTTATTGTGAGCAATCGGAACAATCTTCAGAGTCTTAGTCTCTTTATCGAGAATACCAAGTGAATACACACAAGTCTGTCTAGCCGCTCCCTCGCCGGAGTAATTCGTACCAACGAACTCAACGTTTGAACCAGGCGGGCTTACAACAACCTGAAGTCTCTTCCTCGCCTCCACCTTGTGCCTATAAACCGTAATTTTGGGAGATTCGGATTCTACATCGTCGGATTGAGCACAAGGATCGTATCCTGAAGAGAAATAACCGACGATCGGAGCCATTCGATCGGGTTCCTCGGAGATTTCCTCGACCGTGATGGTCATTTTCCCGTCTTCGTCGCGATTCTCTGTTTCGCTTGTTATCTTCTTCTTCTTCTTCTTCTTCTTCTTTTCTCGAACAATTGGTGTCTTAAGTTCGTCTTCCTCATCCGTAGAGGCATTCTTGTATTCGTCGGCCATGGTTGAAGAGCAGGATTCTCAGTTAACCTAACAAAGCTTTCACAATGAAGCAGGATTTCTTAGTGAATAATTCGTAAACCCTAGTTCAGTCGAGTAGGTTTAGAATATTTATTGCACAACAGACCCTTATATTTCTCCCAATCATTAAAAAATATCTCTCCTAGTTTTGCAGTTTTACCCTAAACTTTATTCTGGAGAAAAGTTCCCCTTCCGTAAGCTCTGATTGTTGATAAAGAGAAACAACGCGTAATTCATCGCTAACAACAAAACTACACGCTGTTAGTGTAGACTGAATTATTTTAGTCTTTTTTTTTTTTGAATGCATGGATTTATTTAGTATATTTTGTTTTTGGGTAATTAGCATATATAATAGTATTTATACTCTTAATTAAATATTTAACATCTACTAAATCATAATTTAGTATCTAACTTTTAGTGTACATAAATTCCTATTATACCCTTATACTATTAATCAGTTTTTACCTTCAAAAAATAAAAATAAAATAAAACACAAAAATTTACCCGAATATACAACTCCTTGTCGGTACGTTAGTCCGGAAGGCTCGGAAGTCTTGATTACTGACCCTGCAAATCACCACACGATCTTTCCCTGTATTTTGACCTCACTCACACGGTACTGACAAGGACTTCCCAGTAGATCACCCATCTTGAAACTACTCCAGCTCAAGCACGCTTAACTCTGGAGTTCTCTCAAGACCTGTGACCGAAAAGATAAGTGCACTTTGGTGATATAGATAGCCAAATCAATTCTTTTAAGTCTCTCCGCAAATACCGCATATACCACATATGCCATAAAATTGGGTATCACACTAATCATTATTAAATCTCCTTTGTCTCATCGCCTCTGCCTCTCTCTCTCGGCAGCTCCTCTCTTTTTCTTCTTCATATTTGTTTTTTAAAATTGATGATATGTTTCTCGTCATTACCTAACAGTTGCGTACAAGGTCCTTCTTCTTCTTCTTATCGATTTTTCCTTGCTTGATTTTTCTATGGCTAGGAAATTATATAACTATGT
The DNA here is from genome assembly GCA_963576765.1 of Draba incana. Taxonomy (NCBI): domain Eukaryota; kingdom Viridiplantae; phylum Streptophyta; class Magnoliopsida; order Brassicales; family Brassicaceae; genus Draba; species Draba incana. The sequence continues at coordinate 14,196,657 of OY755207.1, forward strand.
AGCTTGATCTGTGTAACGTTTTTTCACAGTGGACTATTTTAATGACTATGATGATATGATAGCTAACTATTTGTATATAACCAGTGAGTACTGATCAACTATATTGATAAACATATATACCTAAAGATATATAGTTAAAATGATTATTGTGATGTTTATATAGTGAACTATATTTTTATTTGAATAGCTAACTAACGTTTACACAATGAATTAAATATCGTCATAAGCGAACTATATATTTATTGAATTATTGTTTATATAGTGAACTATGTTATTATATTAATATATTTAAACATCATATATAGTGAACTATATTTTCATTGAATAACTACTAATGCTTACATAGTCGACTAAATATTGTTATAGTGAACTATATTTTCTTTTGAATACCTATTAAAGCTTACATAGTCAACTAAATATTGTTATATAGTGAACTATATTTTCTTTTGAATATCTATTAAAGCTTACATAGTCAACTAAATATTGTTATATAGTGAACTATATTCTTACATTATATAGTAAACTATATTTTTATATAGTGAACTATATTCTTACATTATATAGTGAACTATATTTTTATATTCTGATATTTATATGGTAAATAACCAAATATTTGAAGAAAATTATGATTTCCAAGTCACTGATTTATCAAATCTTTTAAATAGTTAATAACTTTCCTTACTAACTTTTGATTTATTGAAATAAATTATGATTATTTTTTTATTTATTGATACTTTCCTTAAACTTTCGTAGGGGCAATATCGTCCCATTATTTTTTCTCTCCTACTTAACTAAATTTAATTATCAACATGTTAGTTTCCTAATTATAGCTCCCTAAAGTAATATTCAACTAATTAACCTTTTGTTTTTTTATAATCGAGTAAATCATTGAGTAAAACTGTTTATTTCTTGCCACTTAACAATTATCTATGGTGATCAATATGTGCAGTGATGCAGTGCATATGGATGACATTTGTTTGGTCTTTGGTTTTGGATGATTGTATCAAACAACACACACGACACGACACAACACGACACGACACGATCACTATGGTTGGTAGAATTTATAATCTTTTGCATACTAAAAATTACGTGTTTGACGGAGGATTGTTCTACTTTTTGTTTGTTACAAGGTTTAAACCAAAGCATTCACATTACCATTAGGAATATAGGGCAAATTTGCTACTACTAGTGTTCTTCTTTTTCAAGTAATCTAAGCTAACATAACCAAAGCATTCACACTACCATTAGGAATCATTAAACACAGGTATGTAGTACATGTGAAGACCGTTGAATAAACAAAAATATCCAAAGTCAAATTTGATGTTAACATCGTTGTACAGTGCAAATTAAACCTATAAACCCAAATAAAGGACGATGTTATCTAGTCCCTAAATGTTGCTATCCTTGACTAGTTATAATATTGTCAAATCTAGCTAATTGTTTATTAATTATCCCATGATCAACATATATAATCATAGTTTCAAACAAAGACTTTTTGTTGATCAAAACCAGAAATTTCCACCTCTCTTCCTAAAAACACAAATCTCACTTTCCTTTATAATCCCCATGAAAAGAAAGTTAAAGTTACATATTATACAAAATCCATAACGTAAAATTTCTAAGTGAGATATCATTTATCGCTTCGAATTATGGAAATCAACGGTCAAGAAGGTCAACAATACGAAGAATCATCGGAATGGTTCGTAAAGTATCTAAAGCGGCAAGGTGATTGGTTAGAGGAGACCAGAGGAAATCTGATGGTTGCGGCAACGGTTATAGCCGGTATGAGCTTTCAGGTTATGGTTAATCCTCCTGGTGGCGTCTGGCAAAGTGACCCTTGTCCCTCCGGAAATCAAACCGGTACGGGTCCGGTTTGTAAGGCAAAAGCCGGAACATCGGTACTTGAGTACGAGAGTTCGAAACGTGTGCCCTATCTTGGAATGGTTATTAGCAGTACGGTATCGTTTTCTGCCTCCATGAGCCTCATTCTTCTCGTCATTAGCGGATTACGACTCAGGTACTAGTTGGTGAATTATACAAATTAGCTGTGCAACTTTATATATAATAAGGTTGCTTTGTATATGTAAATAATGATGACTTGTTTTATAACCATTAACTTTGGAAATTTTATGCAACTGTATGTTTGACAAGTTATTAGTGAAAAGTGAAGAGGATTTAATTTAATTATTTGGTAGTGATGTAAACCTGAGATATAACCTAGATCAAGATGTCGACTTTGGTTTGAGTATATGAACTTGTACATCGCGATGGTCGACTTTGATTATTCAACAAATTAGTATGTAAGAAAATATTGACTCTTGACTTATGCACTTAAGCCTACGACAAATCGATACCACAAATAGTACTTGTTTAATTGTTTTTTGGAAAAGTCTAACTAGTTAAATAACTAGTGTGAATTGTTTGATTTTGAGATAAATAAAAAAAATTAATTATATGATATTATAATTATTTATGTAGGAACAAGTTAATAATGGCAATCTTGGTAACGTTCATGGTAGCCGCGGTTTTTTGTATATCGGCGGCGTTCTTCTTCGCGGTCGCGTTGGTTCAATCCGACGATCAAATAATTATTTATATTCTCGTGATTTACTTGGGATTTTGGATCGTGTTTCCTGTTTTAATACTCGTGAGCCAACTCGTTCGGTTTCTTGGTTGGCTTATTTGGTTCATATGTTGTTGTTGTCCACGTCGACCACGGTTCCGACCACGGTTGCTGCCATTGACTCCGTCTCCTGCCCATTAACGAAGAGGAGGAATCCGTGGCTCGACCCCATGTCTGAAAATCAAAATGGTGTCAACAATGTAATCACTAGAAAAAAGTCATTTCCCATGTTCATATTATCAGTAAGGTTTTGTTAATCGTATGGTTTTATATTGTTTTTTTTTTCTTGCCCACTGGGCCACAAAGAGCCGGTTGTATGGGTTTATTATATTGTTTATCTATCACATTAATCTTTTAGTTTATAATCGTCTATGCGCTTTATGTGTGAAACACAACAATAGCAACTTCTGATATATTTTTGACAAGTAAATATACCCTTTTTTTTTAGTTGTAAATTGTTGATTTTTATGTGATTGGATATATCAAGCTAGATTCAAAAAGTAATGTTTTTTTTTGGTAATTAAGAAAAAATAAATAATTCGTGAAGAGCCCTAGAGGCTTTGCCTAAAAAGAGAGTTAGGGTGTAGTATTTACATGTCAATATGTCGTGAAACTGAGGAAAGATAATGGAGAAAAGTGAGTCAAAGATAGAGAAGGAGGTAGGTCTCCTGCCCCTATAATATCTGCCTTTACTCACCCCCTCAATGTCTCCTATATATATCACATCTATAAACCCTCCAATTTTCATTTAATTTGTTCAAAACAAAACATAATAGAAACAAGTAAGAGAGAGGAGAAAAGAAGAAGAAAATATGATGGTCATGATAAAGATGCATAAGAATAACTAAAATGGAAATATCCCTTAGTCGAAAGGTCTTTCCACCTTCTACCTCTTATACATCATCACTTTGACCAACCACCAAGAGCTCTCTAGCTACAAGCTACATTTAGAGCTCTCTATGTTTTTTTTTTTGTTCAACGAGCTCTATATGTTTTGATAACTTCTTATCTCTCTCTCTATGTATACATGCATATCATTTCGAACCAATTTAACAAGAGGGTAAACTATATACAAACAATACATATTATTTTTAAAAAAGCGTTTAGGATGGTGATTAATTGCTTGAAGGCCATTCTGTTAATTCTGTTTGGTAGATCTCACTAACTGCGTATGCATTGTGAGGTACATATTTTTTTTTTGGTGAATTGCATTGTGGGGTACATATAATTGGTATTTCCCCGACTGATGGAATTGTTATATGATTGTATACTACTTACAAAGATCTTCAAAACCGCTACATATATACTAGAGATTGACCCATGGGATGCGTGTGTTTATTTACTATTTGTATTTTTGTAAGTTATGTAATGTGGTTCATGTTTCGTAATTAATCAATTTGGAATATGTTCTTGTATAATTAAATAAATTACATATGTAACAGTTTTATCAAATACAATTAGTGTTAAATATTACGACAATTTAAAACATTACTTATATGTAGATAATATATTAACATTAGATTTTAATAATATTTTGATTGTACAAATCCATTTCTTGATATTAGTGGGTACATATAGTTGTTATATATTTTGGATTACTTTAAACACCATAATATGTATTTATAATTTGTAATAGATCAATAGAATAAAGCTATGTTGGTTTAATACTTTAGTTGCACCAAAAACTATTTATGTCATAAACCTTTGACTTTAAGAAGAGCATCCAACACCTAACAGTCCTAATACTTCATATCAGTCATGTATTTAGTTTTTTTGGTTTATTTTTAAAAAGTTTTAGCTAATTTTTTTTTTTTTTTTGTAATTATTATGGAGCTTTCTTAATGTTAGTTCCTTTTAGCTGATTTAATTTTAAGCTTATTTTACGATTTTGCTTACTTTAGTGTTTCAATTCTAGAGTTTTCAATTCTTTTCATGTGGTTTCTATGATTTCATCAAGCGATCTTGAAACTAAGTATTGTAGTGAATTGCGTCTTGATAAAATTTGTTCTTTGTTCTATCATCTTAAAATCTGATTACCATGCTCCATAATCTATGTCATATATTTTATGAAATTTCAATGAATGAAATCTAAAAGATTTTATGTTAGTTTTGTGAATTAATGTTTTCTACGTGTTTAGTCAAATTCTCTTTGTACATTTTTTCACTAATATTGCTTTCGTCATGTTTCAACCTAATTTTGTTTTTCTCCGTACATCTACTTATGTTTCGTCTTCCTATAAAATTTCATGTTTTGTATATATTGTTATTATTTTTTGTTTTAATTTAATTCTAATCTCTAATAATTATAAGTAGTAATAAATATAAATAAACATGAATTCATGAATTTTTACTATAAATTTTATTCTAACATTTTTTTTTATGATGAGGATACTCCATATGGAGTGAAAATGCATATATTGGGACACTGAATTTTGTTTTTCATGTTCATATAAATTTATCACATTTTATTATTATTCTATCTATTATTAGCCATTTGAGATTTTTTTTGAAAAAATTAAAAATGACTTCACTTTGTATCTAATTTATTCATTATCAAAATTTCTATTTTATAAATTATATATTGTTTTTCATCAAATATGTATATATTGTCTTCTAGATCTACCATATATTTGTTCATCATAAGATACTTAAGATTTTAGAATATTATTTTGTAAACGTTGTTCTTCCTAATAGGGTCATAAATCAAGGAGTTTAGTTAATTAATAAGTATAATGCGTAGTTGAAAAAAATGTAAGATGAATTTAATGTGAGACTTTGTTTTTAATTGAGGTGAAAATCTTTTAATAAGAAATAAACTTTTCATATTTTAAGTTTTGTTTTAAATATTAAAATCAATTTAATTTTTTTTGTTTTGTTTTATTTTCTTTTAATATGGTCATCTGATTTTATTTTTTACTGTATTACTTAATTCATAAGCATATTATATTATTTTTTAGTATGTGTAATATATATTTTATCGTAAGAAATAAATTCATAATATTATTACTTATAAAATCTTGACTATTCTTATATATAAAATTTCATTTTCATTTTCATTCATTTTACTTAGTAATTCACATTTTCAATTGAATTTAATTATTTATTAGTTAGAAAAAATAATTAATATGATTTAACATGTACTTAATGAACATAATATAAAAATTAAACAGTTTTAAAAGTAGTTTTGCCTATGTGGATACTCTAGATGGAGAGAGAACTCCCTAATTATATATAAGACTAGAATTTGCGAGCGCGAATGTTACTTTTACAATTTTAAAATCATAAATCATATTATTTCAAGTGTAAATTGCAATAATTTTTTAATTTTTTATTTTATTTTATGTACGTATAATTGAAATAATTTTCTTAATTATACCTAGATTTAATTTATTTTCTCTTTATTTGATGTAGTTGCAATCATTTCTTATTCTTTTATTTTCACTTATGTACATATGAACTTATATTTGGCTTTATGAATTTAGTTATAGATCTCTTGATGAACTTATTAGATATTTGATAATATGTATTAAACTTGTTATTAGTTTTTGAGTGAACTATATTTATATAAGTTTTGAGGTTTTATGTTTAATTTAAAATATGAATAATGACTTTTCAAATTCTTTTCATAATGATATAAGCAAATGGATTGAATGTCACACTATAAAAAATTAATTTAAAATATGAATAATGACTTTTCAAATTCTTTTCATAATGATATAAGCAAATGTATTGTATGTTAAACTATAAAAATTAAATAAAAATATAATTAATATATATGATAAATTTTGAGTTATGCCACTATTGGCATGCCACTGTTTTAAAATTATTACCAGCGTGCAACTGTTCACTTAAATGAAAAAAAAAACAGATATATTTTTCTCTCTCATCTCTCTTACGTTCATCTCCCAGATCCAAAAAATTTTTTCTCATCCAAATTTCGTTTTTTCTATCACTGAATTCGATTCTCGTCATCTCTAATTTCACTTTCTCTGATCTCTGTCTCGATTTCCGCTAAGAAGATTTGAGAAGACGAGAAGATTTGAGAAGATTTTCGCTAAGATTCGAGCAGATTTAGGAAGAAGAAGAAGATCTCAAAGCAAATTCAAACACAAACGGTTGTAAATTTTTGAGTTTGGGTTAACTATTATGCATTTAGGGTATAGATTTTGGGTGGGGGGATGGGGGTAGGGTTTTGCCTTTACTTTATAAAACTGTAAAAAAAAATCTTATAAAACTGTTAAAAAAAATTAGAAAGTTTTTAAAAAGTTTAGTAAAACTGTTAAAAAACCTTATAAAACTATTTAAAAACCGTGTAAAACTGTTTATAAGGTTTTTGTAAAGTTTTATAAGGTTTTTGTAAAGTTTTATAAGGGTTTTAAACAGTTTTATAAGGTTTTTAAACAATCTTATAAACCTTTTAAAAATTTTACAAACTTTTTAAAAACCTTATAAACCTTTTAAAACCCTTATAAAGTTTTTAAAAACCTTATAAATTATCAAACTGTTTAGTTTTTAATAACATGTAAAAAAGTCTTATAAAACTGTTTAAAAACTTTATAAAAAAGGGAAAACCCTAAAAATAACAAAAATCCAGATTTGACCAAAAAAACAACCAAAACCCAGATCTGACAAAAAAATAACCAAAATCCAGATCTGAACAAAAATCGAATCAAAAGCTCAAATTTGTAACTCAAATCGAATCAAAAGCTTAGATTCGTGACCAAAATTCAATCAAAAACTCAAATTTGTAACCAAAATCGAATTTAAAAAAAAAAATCATAGATTGAACGTGTTCTTCTTCTTCTTCTTCTAATTCAAGAAATTAAAATCGATTGAAGGAATTTACAGAGATTTACATGAACGAAAGAGAATCGAAAATCCTAGATCCATAACCCAAATCCGATTTGCAATTTGAAAAAAGAGAATGTTAAGAGAGAAAAAAAAATTCGGATCTGGGCGTGAGAGAGATGAGAGAGAAAGTGAGATTTTTTTTCTTCATTAAGTCAGTGAACAGTGGCACGCTCGTAATGATTTTGTGAACAGTGGAATATTTGCAATTGTCCCAATATACATATGGATGATGAGGTGGATGCATGAGAAAAGAGCAAAGCTAACTTTATATATATTGATACACATTTAACAATGATGTCAAACCACTAAACTAACAACAAAAATAAAATAATAAGATTAACTTCATTGCTCAAAATCTCTTTGTAATCAATTATTTTTGTTTGTGACAAAAAAAATCAATTCTTTTTGTATTCAGTTCTGAATTTTTACAAATTATTTTTTATATATATGTGACAGTTCTACAATTCCAGTTATATATATTCAAAAACTATGCCAAAACATAAAAGGAAAAACTTTAGTAAGAAAATTAACTCCATCATTCGAATTATTTTGGCATGCTCTATCCCTTACAACCATTCAATACCTAAAATTTGATTATCATGTATATACAGCAAATTCATGTATGTGTCATCATGTATGTGTATGTATGTATAGAGTGGTAGATTTTAGGTGTGTAAGGAGAAAGATCTAGGGGGCTTCAAAAAAGGAGAGAGAAGGACAGAGCATGTGAAAAGAGCCAGAGAAACAAACAGAGGAGTAAACAGTCTTACTCTTTTTTTTTTTTTTTTTTCTATGCACTTAATGAACCCAACCCTCTCTGTATATTTCTGATTCTTCACATGCCTTCCTCTTCTTCTTTTTTTTCTCTATTTTCTTCTTTTTCCAATTAAGAAAAATATTTAATAAAAACGACAAAATATTTAACATTTTTTATAAAGAACAAAAGTACTTTCACTTCACTTGCAACCAAACAAACCTAGTCCCCTTCTTTATCCAATGGTCTCTTCCCTGCTCTCTATTTCTCATCCAAACACCCTTTTCTTTATCTTTTATTTACCATTTTGCCACCTTCAGAAATTACTTCCACATTTCTATATATCACCATGTAAATTGTAAAATATAGATATTATCTTGAGTTAAAAAGTTTGGTTCTTTCTTCTCGAGTCAGAGGTTTGTGCAGTGAATCCAGTGATACAATAAGCTCATTCCAAATTCTATTAATGAATACTCGTAAGTCTTTTTTTAATACATCTATCTGATTTTTCTCCTGTCTTACACAGTAATATCAGTTCTCACTTAAATGTAAAAAAATATGATGTCAATTAAAAGAAAATGGCACTCATTTTTAGGCCATCAAGTGTTGGGATACAGCTGAAATTAAAAAGGCATCTACTCAAAAAAGAGAGAAAAAAAAAGATTCCCAAAAATCAATGCACTTTCTAAAATACAAAATTAATTAAATTTTATGCATAATTTTCAAAATAAAAAAAATGGGGAAATTTGAAGAAGATTAAGAAGAGAGGAGAAAAGAGTAGTCAGAGAGACAGGAGCATCAAGTGCTGCAGAAGAAGCAACAGAAACACTGGGCCTGAGTCCCTTCAGATTTGCCAGTCTTTATAGGACCACACTCTTCTTCCTCTTACATTTTTATATATATAACATTTACAATATTGGATATTTTAATGTTGTTTTGATTTTACACTACATGGCAAATCACCTTAAAAGCTCTTGTCCTCATGTGAATTTTTTTTCTTACACAATAGTGTCTATCTTAATAGTTTTATGAATGTTTGAGATAACTCTATGATTTGATTTACTAACACATATCAAATCATGTTTTCGGCTTGACCCTACTTATTTTTACTTTTGTTTTTAGTCATAAGAGTGTCACTAATTGTGTAGTAATCTCTATCCTCTGATAACTTTATTTATTTTCCCTAAATAACGAAATAGAGTGTATATATAAAAGAGGGATTGGCCTCCTCGTGAAGAGAAAGGAGCTAAGCTAGTGTTCATGCAAATTGCATCTGACGAATATATGCTTAGAGAGAGAGAGAAGAGAGAGATAAAAACCAGAGGAAAAGAAGTGACAGAGATAGTGGTCTTCATTGTCTGTCTCTGTCCTAAACTCTGGAACCCTAATCTCTGAATCTATAAATCAAGAAAGGTCTTCCTTCTTTTTTTTTGCTTCTGATTTTGCTACATATGTAACCCCTTTGAGGAAAAGCTAGAAGAATAAGTAGAAGTAGAGAAATGATAAGTCTAAGTGGAAGTAGTGGGAGAACAATAGAGAGACCTCCATTTACTCCAACCCAATGGCAAGAACTGGAGCATCAAGCCCTAATTTACAAGTACATGGTCTCTGGTGTTCCTGTCCCACCTGAACTCATCTTCTCCATTAGAAGAAGCTTGGATACTTCCTTGGTCTCTAGACTCCTCCCTCACCAATCCCGTAAGCCCTAATAAACTTAATTATTATTTTACTTCTTCAAATGTTTTCTTGATTTTCTTTTCTTGCATAAAGTTTCAATCTTTTGTTGATTCTCATGCCATCTAAAGTTTACAGCTTTATGTGTTTTAAAGTGTTTGAATTACTGTCTAAAGTCTCCAACTTTTTCCTTCCGAAGACCAACTTGATGATTTTGGAGTTAGGTCTTAATTAATTAGGGTTTTACATCAAAACAGCATGATTAACTCTAGGGTTTTGTTAAAATCATACGTTTTGCAGTTGGGTGGGGATGTTACCAGATGGGATTTGGGAGGAAACCAGATCCAGAACCAGGAAGGTGCAGAAGAACAGATGGTAAGAAATGGAGATGCTCAAGAGAAGCTTATCCAGATTCCAAATACTGTGAAAAACACATGCACAGAGGAAGAAACCGTGCAAGAAAATCACTTGATCAGAATCAGACAACTACTACTACTACTTTAACATCACCATCTCTCTCTTTCCCTAACAACAACTCAAGCCCCTCTTTGTCTTCTTCTTCTTCCTCTTCCTATTCGGCTTCTTCTTCTTCAATGGATGCTTACAATAATAGGTTTGGTCTTGGTAGTAGTAGTAGTAGTAACACTAGAGGTTACTTCAACAACCATTCTCTTGATTATCCTTATCCTTCTACTTCACCCAAACAACAACAGCAACAACAACAACAAGCTCTTCACCATGTTTCTGCTTTGTCACTTCATCAAAACACTAACTCTACTTCTCAGTTCAATGTCTTAGCCTCGGCTCCAACTGATCACAAAGACTTCAGGTTGTTTGTCCTAATCTTTAACTTCACTCACTTTGACTGTTAATTCAAGAAATAAAAGAAAATAAGAATATTTTGCTTTAATTGTAAATTCAGATATTTTCAAGGAATTGGGGAGAGAGTTGGAGTTGGGGAGAGAACATTCTTTCCAGAAGCTTCTAGAAGTTTTCAAGATTCTCCATACCATCACCAACAACAACCGTTAGCAACAGTTATGAATGACCCGTACCATCACTGTAGTACTACTGATCATACATACTCTTCCTCATCATCATCTCAACATCATCATGATCATGATCAAAGACAGCAACAACAATGTTTTGTGTTGGGAGCTGACATGTTCAACAAACCCACAAGAAGTGTACTTGCAAACACATCAAGACAAGGTCAAAATCAAGAAGAGGAAGAGAAAGATTCATCAGAATCAAAGAAATCTCTTCATCATTTCTTTGGTGAGGATTGGGCTCAGAACAAGAACAGTTCAGATTCTTGGCTTGACCTTTCTTCCCACTCAAGACTCGACGCTGGTAATTATGCTAATAGATTAATACTCTACATAACAGTCTTTAGATTATTGATAGGTCTAATTAACTTAATTTTCAATTTAATTTTCTCAGGTACCTAGTTAAAGGCCAGATAGTGTCAATGATGGGTCTGCACCAACACACACGAGTTTTGAAATGTTCAAAGGGTCACATTTTACATCTAATTCCGTGGAACATTGAGACAAGACACTGTTTGCAAAAACCTATATGTATACATTTATGTATCTTTTTTTTTCTTTTCTTCTCTGTGTTAGGTCCAACAAGAAAAGTGATCCGACATATCTATCTATGTCTGTCTCTGTGTGTTTCGTTTGCTTTCACCAGAAACTATTTTCTTTCAAGATATCGTTTTGATTGTACTGTAGCTGATAGCAACAAAAGAAATTTCTGAGCCTATATATATATTGATTTGTTTCTTAGTATGCAAGCATCTATTATTTAGTTGCATTACACTTTTCTTATACACGGATCTATCTACTCTAACTTGCGATTACCATGCCAAAATATTAAAAAACAGTGCTAATGAATAAGTTATCAAATTAACCATGTTTTGTCGTTTGTATTAAAGCAGGCAATCACATACAACTTTTTGTGTATGTTTCATTACATGCATGTGCTTTCTTTAAACATCATGACTCTTGATCCATTAAGAATATGACTCTTTGACGTGCGTATCATTACTTGGAATCATTACCAACGTTATGTACTTATATATATATTAATTTAAAATACTGTGATTAGCAATTTTAAAAGCATTTTGCCAACGAAGATTTTGTGAGATGGAATCAGGTCCAGATCAGAACCAGCTCATCTCTATTCATACTAAAATACAAAAACGCGTCTTAAAATAGGAAACAAGATCATTCCTCAACTATGTGAACCAGACCGGTTTGCGTTAAACCGAAAGTGATCATGAAAACTTTCAAGAACACCAGAAATTTTCCCTAACCATATTAACTACTACTGATGATTGGTGTTAGACTAAACCAGAGCCGGTTATCATCAATTCCCATCATCTTAAAATGTCCACCTTGCACCATTACAAAGGAAGATGTAGAACTCAAGGTGTAAAGAACAAGGATTTTACAGATAAAGCACGAAAGATTCGACATTTTCTGATTCCAAGAGCTACCAAACCCGAGATCTTCAACATATTCTGATCTCAAGAGGTAGCAATTACAGTCCTATCTAAAAAGCCTCAAGAGTCAAGTTCATACCTAAGAGAATTGACAAAGAATCTGTTGTCTAAGAAAAGCATAACATCGAGAAAGAAACTTCATCTTCCTATCTTACCCTGCCTTGATTCTCACACTATAATAACAATCACACAAACGAACCAAAATATCACACGATATGCATAAACAGAGGATATGTGCACATAACCTGAAATCATTTGGAAGAGACGTAGAGAATGTAACAAAAAAAGAAGAAACACATTTGCGAACTCACGAAATGAAATTAGATATTCTCTCTTTTGTTTTGGAACATCATCTCACAGAACCTCTAAAACAATTTTACATGACATTGAGCCATTCTTTTTTTCCCCTTTCTCTGTTTCCTCTCTAGTTAGCAATCGTTAGGCATGTAAATGAAAAAACTACACGACCATAAAAAGAAGAAAAAAAAATCCAGACTGAAAGATGATAATAAGAATACAAAGTAGAAAAAAAGAGAAAACTTTGTCAAATCCAGAATTTACCCATTTACAGAGGAAAACGTCTGATGAAGAAGACTTATTGATCCGATTTTGAAGGGAAAACACATGATTGCAATCGTGTATATCCCGGTGTCTGTATCTTCACCAAAATCAATAAGTGTGTGTCATTCTTAGAAGCTGCTTTCTCTTGAAAACCAAAAAGGCAACAACGCAAATCTGCAACATTGCTGCAAACACAGCAAATACCAGACCCACTGTTTTCCCTGTGTTTAATCCACTTTTCCCCGTCTGCTCGAAAGTCCGTGCAGGAGGAGGAGGC